>BSBK01005783.1:90000-237500 GCA_027943335.1 Chamaecyparis obtusa
AGATTAAAAATCTAAATCTTTGTTTGGTTTGAAAGCTTTTATATACAGGTATCCTCAAAAGCCTTGTCCACATTCTAGCACGCCCGGTGGGACCCAAAACTATAATCACTTTGATTAGATCATACTTTGTATTCTCATATTTGTAGGAAACAAATGAAATGTCGCCTACAAGAAATGAAATTTCACCTACAAGCAATGAAATGTCACCTACAAGCAATGAAATGTCACCTACAAGCAATGAAATGTCACCTACAAGCAATTAAATGTCACCTACAATTAATTAAATCATGCCTACAAGCAATTAAATGATGCCTAAAAGCTCTGTATCGATGCCTATCTTTTGACAGATTTCCGCCATCAATAACTTCTATTCCATCTCAAAGTTCTTCTTCTCATGCCTGCAACATAAGTAATCACAACTGTGAGATAAACTTTCACACCTTCAGGTACATAAGTCTCACCTGTAATCATTCATTATCACGTTTCATATTTTATTTATCGCCTATAATCATTCTGTTGTTGCTTGTAAAACTTTCTCTACTGCCTGGAGCCATTTCCTATCGCCTATGCACAAGTTCCTATCACCTATAATCATTCCATTGTCACCTTTAAAACTTTCTCTGCCACTTGGAGCCATTTCCTATCGCCTGTGCACAAATTCTTGTCGCATGTGAACTTCTTGTCACTTTTTCTCTTAGATTGATATTAGATTCATTTTTTAAGAAAAAGTCAAAAAACAAATCTTGAATGAAATTAAGAAAAAATGAACTTAAGTCCTAAGAGTCATTATCATTTTGAAAATCAAACACAATCTTGAATGATCTAAATTGGAAGGAACAAGCATCCTTATTCCTTCTTCTTTAAATTTCAGTTCAAACAAACTCAATCTTGAATGCTCTAAGGATAAAACAAAGCTCTTTTCAAAGTTCCTAAATCAACACACAAATCTCAATCTTGAATGATCAAAGGAAAGAACTTACAATCACTCAAAATCATTTTCTTTTTTGAGAAAGAACAAATCAAACCTTAAACACTTGTGTCTTCAATTTCAAAGTTCAAAACACACTTAATCAATTTGGGAAAAAGAACAAACTTGCTTGATGTGCATTTAGAAGTTTTTCAATTCTTACAAAATCCTTGTTAAAGTAAGCAATGTAGAACATTTGAACTTGGAAAAGTTCACTTGTTCTACTTTTAGTGAGGCCTGTCCAGGGAGAAAAGCACTTCCTCCTCAGAGAATGACCTCAAACGGGTATCCCCCTTGGCCGGTATATAAATAAAGTGAAGGCAAAAAGTACTCACTTATATCTCCTAATCCACGAGCATTTTGTGCCAAATGCAAATGTCTAGGGATAGGTAAATATTCCTCCCCCAGTGTTGTTGGCTAGGCTCTTAAGTGAGTCACAGGTGGTTAGCATAACCGGGTATGGAAACTCCATGAAACTATTAAAAACCTGATAAAGTAGAGGCTACCCTATCTACATCCAAAAGTATCAAAATCCTTGTGCAAGGACCGATTCCAATGGGTTTACCAGGTCACCTCAAGATTACTCACCATTTATATTCCCTTCTAGGGGCTACCAAGCTGTGGGCAAGCGATTTTGATACTCACCTTCCTTAGGTAGATCTGCTTGAAATGCTTGATAGTCAATACTCCATGAAAACATTGTTGGAACATACACTTTCAAAGCTTTATCAGAGTTAGTTATCTTGTTTGTATCCCACAAGGTTGCTTTGTCCCTTGTGGAGATTGCTTTTCTGAAAATATTTGTTGAAATCTATCCTTTGCCATTGGGAAACATCAAACTGATCAACAAACCCAGCTTGAGATACTCATAACATTTTGCAGAGAAACCCTTGGAATCAGATATCCAAAGAACATTTTGTCTCAAACCAAACTTATCAGAATTTCCCCGAGTTATGCCCAATTTGATCAAACATCTGAAAGCTAAGTTACTCAAATCCAAAGATTATCAAGAGAAGAAAGTTGCAGAAATAAACCTTAAGAGCCATCAATCCTCTATCCAAACAACTCAAGCAGAATAAAAATATTAAGAAAGGCTTGATAATATTGGCTATAATGCAAGAGTCAAATAGTTTGCCTACTGATTTTGAGTAAACCGTCGCTACGTCAACCTTGAAAGAGAAGATTAGCTAGATCTTTTTCATGTCCCATTCTACCTTCAGATCTCAAAATACTATCTTGGTAGTCCTTCATCCTAGTATCATCCTAGTTTCATCTCAGCATCATCACCAAATCCTTAGTTGCATTCTAGAGTCCTTATTTGCATTCATCATCATCTTCCTAGTAGCATCATAGATCATCCATCTCAATTGCATTTGCATCATCCTTTTAGAGAGAGCATTGTTCCATCATCCTTCACTATCTTTCCATTAGCAATCCACAAATCAGAATCCCAAATCCTTGATCCAAATCCGGCATCCATCACCCAAAAAGGAATCCACCATCCTTTGAACCAAATCTAGAGATCCAAATCCATAAGCACTTAGTGTTCAGAACCTTTGAGTTGTTTCCATCTCTTATCCTAAATCAAAAATCACCCCCTTTTTGATAGAGTATTGTCTAAAGGAAATCCAACTTGTCCTTGCATAGCCTCATCATCTTGAGCAAGAGATTGGCTTGTATTGATAAGAATCTAGTTGACTGAAGATCATTAGTCTATCCTAGGTTGGCCAAATCCTATCACTGATCCTCCATCGGGAAAAACAACAGCTCATTGTTGACACTTAGTAATCTTCCACCAGCATCCCATCAATCCTCCACCCAATCTTGACCCAAATCAGAGCATCCCACCAAGCCTCCATCATCGCCAAGCTTTTTTACCAATCTATCACCATCTTCCATCAAATCTTCCACCATCCTTAATTCATATCCAAGCATCTCACCAATCCTTAATTTCAACATCCCTAGAAGTTCCTTAAGTTTGCATCCATCATTCTTTAGAGTCTTTAGGAAATATCTTGCATCCATCTAGCATTTGCATCTCCATGCCTGTCGAGACAAGATTCGGATCTAGAAAAAGAAGGAACATGAATCCTTATCCAATCACTAGTTCATCTGATCCCAACATTTTTACCAGCGTGATGATAGCCTATGATCCCCAAATACAAACTGGAAATACATGGGATGATCCCAATATCCCCTCGGCTTCTCTGGCAATAGAAACATTTGTGAATCATCCAAAGAATCCACTAGTAGTCAATGCACTCATGGCCCAAAACCAAAAAATCATGTTCACTAACCTTGCACAAGTGCAGACTTCCATTCCACCATATCTCCATCCTCACATTCCCATAAGTACTATGCAAATCCCAGCACAAGTATACTCCCCATTCATCCAACCATTCCTTGATCCAACCTTGCAAAAATCACAAGAAACCTCCACCATTCCCATTCTTCTGCAACGAAGCTTTGTAAATCCCATAACACAAGCTATAACACCATCTGCTCCATTCCTTATCATAGGTACTTCATCATCTTCCATGGCCATCCAAGCCCTTGCACAAATCTAACACTTGTCACAAAATCAACTCCCACCTCTCACACAAACCTTTGCACAAGAAGTTCCACCATTTTCCATAGGCCAAGCATCACCTTTCACTCTGGGAGGGATGCAATCATCCTTCCCCTTCACTTCACAAGCTTCCACATCCACACCTTTTATGCCAGGAGGGACACAATCATCTTTTCCTTTCAATCCCCAAGCTTCAACATCCACACCATCATCTCAGGGGTCAACACAATTGTTTCCCTCTTTCACCCAGAAAACCTCTACATCATCTACTCTGGGGGTAGCGCAATCATTCCCCTTTCAAAATCAAAAAACTTCCACATCACCTTTTTTATGGGGAACACAAGTGCCCTCTTCATTCTCCCCCCAGCAAGCATCTACCCAGGCACAAGCCCAGGAAAATTCCTTCACCACAAGAATGCCTTCCATGGTTTTTTCCAACCCACCATTCATGTCTCAAGCTCCCATCACATCTACCTTCCCAGCATCTGCTGCAACATAATTCCCTCCACACACTGGTTCTCATTGGGGCCTCATGCAAGAAGAAATGAAAGCTTGTGGCATACCAACCCATTCTCCTACATCCATGTTTGAAAACCAACAAGCCACCTTCTCACAAGCAGCACAGCAGCAACCATCACAGCCTCCGCCAGCTTCATCCTTCACAAGCTATCCATTCACAACACCTAGTGCTTTCCAACAAGTTCCTCCACCTCAATAGCAAAGTTTATCCCATTTCACAAGTTATCTTTCCTAGACCCCCTTTGCTTCAAGCTTCCCTACATCATTTCCACCCTTAAGTAATGTGGGAATGCACCTGACCTATATCGGTCAACCATAGAGCCAAGCTCAGCAAGGACCATCTTACTAGCAAGCGGCATCATTCCACCAGCCTCCCCCACAACAACTACACTTCCCATCACAACAACAAACCCCCATCATTCCCCAGTAGCAACAAGTTTCCTCCTATCAGTTACAGCAGCAAATCCCCATCATCCCACAACACCAGCAAGCAGTCCTGTATCCTCCACCGCAATATCCCCCTATGCTATATCAACAATATCCCTAGCAAACATTGCTCCAAAATCCCCTCCAATCCACCTATCCCATTGGATCATCTCCATATCCCACTCCATAATACCCATCTCAAATGGGAGCACCCACTCAAACACCGATCAATGCTGAGTGGGAAGCCATGAAGAATTCTCTTAAGGAGCTTCAAACCAGTATAGATAGCAAAACCTACAAGTTTGAGGAGGTGTGTCCTTATCCATTTGATTGATCCATTGCCGCTATACCTTTCCCCAAGCACTTTGAGACACCTAAATTTGATAAATATCAAGGGAAAGGAGATCCAGTCAACCATATTAAAGAATTCTATATGGTGTGCCAAGAAGTAGCTTATAGTGATAACTATCTCTTACGCCTATTCCCCAAAAGCTTGGGAGGAACTATTGTTGAATGGTTCTACAAAATACCATGTGGGACTATCACAACCTTTGTTGAACTTTCTGAGAAGTTCATTGTCCACTATGCCCACAATGTTGAGAATGAGTTGACCTTGTTAGATCTCTACAACTCAAAACAGAAAGAAGGAGAAAGCCTATCAGAATACTTGCAATGATGGTAGAACCTTACCACTAGGTTATCATACCAACCACCTGAAAAGCATTTGACCAAAATCTTTATTGATAATTTGCATCCTAAGCTATCCCACTTCATGAGGATGAATTGTCTCCAAACCTATCAAGATATCAAGAGCAAGGGGATAGGTATTGAAAAGGCCCTCCTAGATGAAGGCACAATCTGACACTTTAAAAATGATTCCCAAAATAAACCCAGCAATGATAAATCCCGTTACTGGAATCATAACAAGAATGTTGTTATTGATGGAGCCACTGATACCAAGCATGTCCAATTTGTCATGGCTAGTCCTCCATCAACTCCTACATACCAACAACAATAAGCACCCATCTATCAACAACCTTCTCAAGTCCATCAGCAACCCACGCAACAATATCATTCTCAAAATAATCAGCAGCAAGCCCATCAAGCTTATCAAGGTAGTCCAAACAATCAGGTCAATACTGTTAATGTTGCTCCCAAACAACACAAGCCCAAAGCTCAAAACAATCCAAGGAAGACCTTCACACCACTGGGTGAACCTCTGGATGTTATCTTTCATCGAATGGCCAAGGCTAACCTGATCACATTTCCACCAATCCAGCCAGTTGATGATACCACTCCCAAGCCCTATTGGTACAAAGATCATGAGTACTGTGATTATCATCGTGTCAAAGGATAGACTACCCTAAAGTTTATGAGACTCAAAAACTATATCAAAGATCTCATTGACCAAAAGGAGACCCAGGTAGATACACCTGCTCAAGCCTCGCCAAATGCTAATTTGCAAATTTATCAGAATGTGTTCCCACAACACAATGTTGGGAATAACAAAACTAATACCAATCATTCCTAGAATTATGGCAAGGGCAAGCAAGAAGATCACACTACTACCTACATCAATTATGATAAATTTTTTGGATGTATAACCCAAGTTGAGCCCACAGTCAATGCCATCCATGTCAAAGGAGCGGATTGTCAATGTGCTATTACTACCCATAGAGGCCGGATAACTATCATTGGTGCCCATCCAAGGCTAGCACATAATGCACACAATGTACAGTACAACCTCATAGAACATCTTGGGAACACAACAGCCCAAATATCCATCTTGGACCTTCTCCGCACTTCACCTCTCCATCAAGAGATCCTTGACCGAGCTCTCAAAGAAGGACATGTCCCCATAGATATTAACACCACCCAGTTTGAGACCCTTGTGGGACATCTATTTGTAGCCTATGCTTTATCCTTCAAAACATCTAGCATGCCAGACATTGCACCTGACCATACTCTCCCTCTCCGCATCGCCGTCATGGTCAAAGACTTTTCCATCAAACGTGTCTTAATAGATAATGGATCGGCCCTAAACTTGTGTACTATGAAATTCATTCAGTAGATTGGGTTCACCTAGGCCGATATAGCACATGAAGTAATCACCATCAAAGCCTATGACAACTTGGAGTGTACCTCTAAAGGTACTATTACTTTGCCTATTCAGCTAGGCCCAGCAACACAAGATACCATTTGCCATGTTGTTGATCTTGATCAACCATTCAATATCCTCCTAGGCCGACCATGGATTCATTCCATCAAGGCTGTACCATCCACTTACCATCAATGCATCAAATTTCTGCATCAAGGCACTGAGCTTACCATTCATGCTGATGCCCAACCCTTCGCATACTATCATGCAATGGAAGCATCATTCCCTCACTCCACTCATTGTCCTGGAACTGACATTAGCACTTCTGTTGCCAGCTCATCCCGATCCCATTGCAATCTAGAGACCATCCTCACCTCCACCCTCTCTTCTATCAAGATCAATAACTAGGGCTATTGTGAATATAGCCTACATGATGCATTTACTGTAGGGGCCCTTCTGCTTGATCCACATACTCAAGGGCACCCGAATCACCAAAGCAAGCCTGTTGAAGAGCGTCATGAAATCAAGAGAATGGGACCTATGACTTTTGAATCCCATGGCACATTAAATAGTCAAGAAATGGATCCTAACATTAATAGGTGGTTGTACAAAGATCCCCCACCACCTAACACTCAACTCCTTGGCTACTTCAAAGATAAATACCCACAATCACACAAGTACACTACTGAGAAATGGAACTATCAAGGTGGTGGTCTAGGACCACAAGAAGGTAGAAGCAAAGACCCAATTACAACATCCAAAAACCCACAACATCAGGGTCTTGGCTTTAATACCCCTCACCTGCATATACAAGGGCCCAATACCACAACTGGGGGCACCAATATGACTAGCATTCCCCTCTTGAATAGCTAGGACAACCTCATAGAAATCTAAGATATCCCTGAAGAGAAAGAAATCAGATCCTATAATGATATCTTTGATGATGAC
Organism: Chamaecyparis obtusa; assembly: GCA_027943335.1. Classification (NCBI taxonomy): domain Eukaryota; kingdom Viridiplantae; phylum Streptophyta; class Pinopsida; order Cupressales; family Cupressaceae; genus Chamaecyparis; species Chamaecyparis obtusa. Next base: position 97,528 of record BSBK01005783.1, read on the forward strand.
ACCCTCCTGGGGACTTCTATCCTCCAAAAACTTGCCATCAATCTCATATAACTTCCCCTCATTCACCCTCAACTCATAGATTGGGACCAACCAAGGATTACACACATTGATGAGTTCCAAAGCACAAAAGCACTCCTAGAATTCATGGGGGCATCAGGCCCACAATTAGTTCACAATTCAGAGTCAACTCACATCTATAAGCTTGACCCAAAAGGATACTTTGGGGAGGAGGCAAGCTTTAGCTACAAAAGAGAAATAGAAAAAGTAAAACATGAGTCTTTATGTGAAAACCCTTTTGGGGAACATTCTAATTCCAAAATAGTAAAAATAAAGAGCATATCTTCTAGTGAAAACTTGGCAATACAAGTGCTAGAAGATGAAGACTTGCATCTTCCTCCCATCTAGGATTACAAACCAGAGCAGTCACCTATCATCATAGAAGAAACCAAGCCAGTCAACTTGGGTACAGAGGAATGTCCAAGGATCACCTACATTGCAGCCAACATGACAAAAGGTGAAGAAATGGCTTTGATTGCGCTCCTTAGAGAATCAATCATAAATTTTTCATGGTCATATGCACACATGCCAGGGCTTGATCCTAATCTTGTTGTCCATCATCTAACAGTGGATCCTAATGTCAAGCCAATAAAGAAGAAGCTGAGAAAAATGCATCCAAAAGTTACCTTATTAGTCAAAGTAGAGCTTGAAAAACTCCTCCAAGCCAAGATTATCAGAGCTATAGATTACTCCAATTGGATCTCTAACATGGTGCCTATCACAAAGCCTTCAGGTGACATTAGAATATGCACAAATTTTAGGGACCTGAACAAGGCATGTCCTAAAGATGATTTCCCACTACCAAATATAGACATGATTGTAGATCTTACAGCAGGTCATGAAATGCTGTCACTAATGGATGGCTTTTTAGGCTACAATTAGATTCATATAGCAGAAGCAGATCAACATAAAACAACATTCACAACCCCATGGGGTACCTTCTGCTACAACATGATGCCATTTGGGCTAAAGAATGTGGGAGCCACATATCAGCGAGCGATGACAACAATCTTCCATGACATGATCCACAAGATCTTAGAAGACTATGTGGATGATATTCTTGCAAAATCAAAGACACGCCATGAACACCTTGACATTATTGAGAGTGTGTTTGATCACCTACAACACTATGGGTTAAAGCTCAATCCAAAGAAATGTGTCTTTGGTGTTACATCTGGAAAGCTTCTAGGTTTCATAGTATCATGACGAGGCATAGAGATCGACCCCAAGAAGGTCAAAGCAATAACAAAAATGCCTCCACCAAGAACACTCAAATAGCTTAGAAGCCTACAAGGAAAGCTTCATTCAGTGCATTGATTCATTTCTCAACTAGCAAACAAGTGCCAACCTTTTACGCATCTCTTATGCAAAGACACAAGCTTCAAATGGGATCCCATATGTTAGAGAAGCTTTGATAAACTCAAGGAGTATCTAGCCAACTCTCCAATCCTAGTACCACCAGTTCCAGGATGCCCTCTCATACTCTACATCTTGACAACCACTATAGCATTGGGGGCACTCTTAGCTCAACATGATGATGAAAACAAAGAGAGATCCATCTACTACATTAGTCAAACTCTCGTTGGCTATGAGCTTAATTACTCACCTATGGAAAAAGCATGCCTCATAGTGGTCTTTGCCACTCAAAAGCTTAGACATTACATGCTCAGTCACACAATTAGGCTCATTTCAAAAGTAGATCCCTTCAAATATTTGTTATCAAGGACAACTCTCACAGGCCGTATGGAAAAATGGGTCATGTTACTTAGCGAGTTTGATATCCAGTACATAGATCAGAAAGCAATCAAAGGGCAAGTCATTGCTGATCAGCTAGCAGAAGCACCACTAGTGGATGCTTATCCCCTAATTATGGAATTCCTTGACGAAAACTTATGTATGATCAAAGAACAACCCATGTGGAAGCTATACTTTGATGGCTCCTACACATTACATGGATCAAGGGCAGGAATCCTATTTGTCACACCTCAAGGTGACTACATCCCAAAGTCATTCAAGTTGGGATTTTCATGTACCAATAACATTGTAGAATATGAGGCACTCATCTCAGGTCTCAAAATAGCCATTTAGTGGAATATCATAGAACTGCAAGTGTTTGGAGATTCACAGTTGATTATCAAGCAAGTCCTAGATGAATATCAGATGAAGGATGACAAGTTGCTACCCTACAAAGAACTAGTGGATAGATTGAAAGAGCATTTCTTGAATCTACAATTCACACAGATACCCAGACTTCAGAAAAAAGCAACAGATGCAATGGCAACTATTGGATCTTTGTTAGAAATCCCTCACGATGCATCACAATATGAATTCCTAATTGAGCAACTACATACACTAGCTTATGAGAATGCTGATGCAGAAATGGTGTGTGTCTTGGTTGGTCCTCAGTCCCCATGGTACCATAACATCCATGCATATCTAAAGAATGGTATCATATCTCCCCATCTCACCAATAACCAATGCCAAAACCTTATTCACAAATCTTCCTGCTACACTCTTGTAGCCAACACCCTTTATCATCGAGGGTATCACAATGTCCTCTCTAGGTGTTTAGATTCAAATGAGGTCATCTTGGCTTTACAAGAGGTCCACACTGGAATTTGTGGTGCCCACATGAGTGGCATGGTTCTAGCTAAGCAGTTGCTTCGAGTTGGGTATTATTGGCCAACCATGGAACATGATGCTTGTGAATTTGTCAGAAAATGTTTACCATGTCAGCAGCATGCAAATTTGATTCATGCACCAGCACAAGACTTGCAGCCCATTGCACCACCTTGGCCATTTTCATGTTGGGGCTTTGACCTTGTCGGCTTAATCACTCCCCTTTCCTTGGATGGACACAAGTACATAATAACTGCCACATAGTACTTCACCAAATGGGTTGAAGCGATTCCACTCACCCTAACTATTGGTATCCAAATATCTAAGTTCATCCTTTACCACATCATTTGTCACTTTGGCATACCATCTACCATCTTCACAGACCATGGCACACCTTTTGAAAACTAGTATGTGGATGATCTGTGTGCTAGACTCCACATCCATCACCATTTCTCCAGTCCATATTTCCCTCAAAGAAATGGCCAAGCTGAGGCAACCAATAAAACTATCTTGAAAATCTTCAAGAAGGTTGTCAATGATTCTAGTCGTGACTGGCACCTCCAAATCAATCCCACCCTTTGGGCCTACCATACTTCTTATCACACTCCCACATGCACCAACCCATATTCCCTTGTATATGGTGCTGAAGCCATTCTACTGATCGAGGTTGAGCTCCCATCATTGTGAGTCTCCATGAAGAACTACACCACTGATGAAGACTATTGTGTGGCCTGTCTCACATAGCTAGACCTGTTAGATGAAAAGAGACAATAAGCCTATGATCACCTGGTTGCATACCATAATTGACTCAAAAGGAGTTATAACAAGAAGGTCCATCCCAAACAATTCCAATTCGGTGACATGTTCCTCAAAGAAAATTAAAAAGTCCAAGCAAATAGAGAAAAGAAAGGCAAGTTTGAGCCTACTTGGTTGGGCCCCTATGTTGTCACAACATGCTTTGGCTCTAGAGCTTATCAGTTATCTACACCAGAAGGTGAGCCTTTGAATGATCCAATCAACATCATATATTTGAAGAGGTTCTATGCCTAAACCAGATCTACATATTTAGAAAATCCATAAAAATTGGAAAAAGCAGAAAAATACAAAACAAGCAAAAAGAAAAAGAAAAACAATCATCCAATGGTGAAAACTTGGCAATTCAAGCACCTTGGACAAGTATGTTGGTGAAAACCTGGCAAACAGGTGCCATACATAGTGGACCCAGTCATTATCTATCAAACTCCCATCCCCCCATCCCAACATCTCAATCCTTTTTCTACCATCCCCATCCCCATCCACCATCCCCTAGCATTCCTCTTTTTCATAATCCTCCAGCAAATCTGCAATCCTACCTGCCCATATCTTGTACCATATCTTGTACCATATCCTGTATCTCCTATATAGCACCATCCTTCTTGTACCATATCCTATATAGCGAGATCTTCCTACCCCCAATCCTAAGCTTCTGTACATATCCATTATATTTCTTTTCCTATCTATTGTACATATCCTCGTGTCTTGTTGTGCATACTCCTCATTAGTCCTATAGTAGCATTTGATCATAACACTTTGTCCTACCCAGCCTTGTACTTTAGCAACATCCCTTATCGACTATTCTTGATCCCAGTGATTATTCTTTGACTTCATCATTTGCTAGCGAACAACAACACTCATTCTCCCATCAATCAACGGGTCCTTGAGGATGTATCCTTTCTCCTGTCAGACCTAATCTTCCACCCATCCCCCTAGGTCCATGTCGATGCATCCTTCCACACATTCAGACCAATCTTCCCACCGTCAATCCCATCAGTCACATCAAATCTCTCTCCTTGGCAAAGGATGTCTTTTTGGAGTTCTCATTTTGGTCTTGGATTTTGTCCTTTGGATCTTGTTAATCTTTTCTGGCTTCTCATTGTTCTCTACTCAAAGTCACCATGATCCTTTATATCATGGTGTGCTACGCATGAGGATAATCTAGGGAAAGGTCTTTTTCTCTTTTGCTTCTGCATGTGAGTCAATCGTGTGTTTTTGGTTTCTTCCGCATCGTTTCCACCATGCCTCCTTTGGGTTTCATGTGTGATGCTGGGGCAACCCTGCGTGTCTTTTTAGCGTTAGTTCTATGCAACACTGGTGACAAGGCCTCGTGACCCCAGTATCCTTGGTAGGTCTCTAGCATTGCCATATTAAACTAGGTTGTGCTCTCTAAAAGATCTAAAGCATGGAGCTCCCTAAATCCCCCATTCTGCATCATATAGATTAATCTTGCATCTTGCATCTCTCATGTAACTGCATCCTGCATTTTTCATTCCATCTCATCTTGCATTCACCCATCTTTTCTCTTGGAAGCTTGGTTATTTATCTCCCCTTCTTCCTCGGTCCTTCCTTCTTTGTTTCCTTTCGAGAAAATTCCACAACTTTTACTCCCTGCATTATTTTCTCGAGGGGGCACAACCCATCATTCCTCTAAATTCTAGCCTGGGGCATCTTATTTTCTTATCTTTGATACCATGCCACTTGCGGCATCGCATCAAAGAGGGGTAAAATGTAGACACCTAAAAATTCTTTAGAAAATAAATTATTTTTATTTTCTAAAAAATCCCTGATGACATCATCATTTATTAATTAATTAATTAATTTATTTTTATGTCATTAAATCCCTTTACCTTAATTAAAAATATTTAATTAAGGAATCCCTCACAAAAATGTTTAAATCTTATTTAAACATTATCTCCTTATTTATTAATTATTTAATTAATAAATTGACCAAAAATCCCAAAATAAATAATTTATTTATTTTTTGCCCAAAACTTGGCCAATTTCCTAAAGACCACTAACCTCTTCCAGAATCTTCTAATCCTTCTTTAATTTCGATTAAAGGCTAATCCCATCATTTCCTAACCCTAATCCCAACTCAAGAATATTTAATTAAGATTAAATATTAATCCTAATCCTAATCCCCACCTAAACCCTATCACATTCCCTAACCAAGGTTAGCCAACTCCTAAGCTTAACCCAAAGTCAACAAACTTCTAGAAACTTCTCTTACATGCATTAAATACATTTAAAGCCTCTTTATCCCTCTTACATGCATTTATGATGCATTTAAGAAGCCCCTCACCCCTTTCTTACACCCTTTGACCTTAGGCACATTTCCCAAATTGTGCACATCCCTCCCATCTTTCAACCCAATGCCCTTGTGACACTTGTCACAAGGAGGTGGCCCTGAACTAGCACAATCCATGTGCTCCCCTTTGAATGAATCTTGGCCTCTCTTAAGGATTTTGATCTTGGCCACTCATTCTTCCTTCCCAAATCCTATAAATGCTCCTCCTTCCAAGAGAAAATTAATTAGCTTACCTTTTATTTCAAGTATTTTTATCATGCTCATTTAGCTCTAACACTTAGCATACTCAATACTAATTGTTAGTTTTTCATCATTTTCAAGCTTTCTTAAAACACATCTTAGCATAGATTTAATGGATTAACCTAGTTTCTTCCATTGTTTCGCATAAGCATAGCATCATATCACATCTCTATTTGGTTTAAAAGCAATCTTAGCATAAACATCATGTAGCTCATTCTTCATTTCAGCATCATTTGGATCCTTGAGGCCTTAGGGGCAAATTAGGTGTTCTATACCTATTTTGTGCCATTTATGATGTTTTGATGGATCTCAATCCATCCGAAAATGCATAAGGAACATGCTCCAAGTGCTTAGAGAGCACACCCACATCCCCTTAAGCAAGAGCAAATCAAACAGTGCTTGGGTGCACCTGTTTTAGCTCAATCTGAGGTGGCTTAGCTTAGAGTTTCCTTGTTTTGAATTGATTTCATGCTAGATTAAAAATCTAAATCTTTGTTTGGTTTGAAAGCTTTCAGATATAGGTATCCTCAAAAGCCTTGTCCACATTATGTTGCATTCATCTATGATGAAGAATAGAGATGAAAGACACAAAGTAGTGCTCTTGGTAAATAAAGCATTTTAGTATACACCGACAAAGTGTAGTGTATACCGAGTGCAGTATTAACCAAGCTTGTGTTCACTGACACATTTCTTTGTTAACCGAGCAAAATAGAAAGGAATTAAATGATCAGTTTAGCCAATAAAGTGATGAGCTGTAAAGTGTATGAAATCGAGGTAATAGATAATGTTTGTTATAAAGATAGACGGCTAACATAAATTGAAAAGGATCTAATGGAGCAGATTGAAATGTGTTACTGATACATTAGCCAAGGGAGCTTAAAGCGGAAAAATATATGAATATGATTAAGCAGAAAAATCTAATGGAGGAAAAGAAAATGATTTACTTGACTATATAAGAGACATTGGTTTCATTATGAAAAGCATGCTGGAAGAAAAAGATACTACAAAATAATCATGTGGAGAACAGTTACCAAGCTACAAAGAGTTATTATCGACAAACAGTAAGTTGATATAGTATTGAATCTGAAGTTTTATATTCGTCAAAAAATTTTATGACTTGAACATTGATCTGTAAAGTGCAAACTGAAGTTGCATTTAGGTAGATCATCTACTGTTACATATTTAACCATTGTACACAGTCAAATCTCTTAACCGAGTGGACTATGAAAGTCTTTTGATGTTTCATTCATAGAGTGAACATTATTATCATGTCAACCCCAGAGTGACTGCTGGTTGGATGATAACTTCTAGTCTAAAATCCTCTAACAAGGTCACACCTAACAGTGTGTTTGTAAACCTTTAACAGGGTTGGGTCTTCACCAAACTCACTTCAAAAGAGTGAACAATTTTGGGTTGCCGGTCGCAGGTGGTTTTTCCCTTTACAGGGTTTCCACGTTAAATCTCTTGTATTATGTGTTGAATTTGATATTTGTTTGTTATCATACTTTGCATATTACATGTTAGATTTAATTAGTAATTATTACAAAGTTTAGACTAACAATTGGTAAATACATAGACTATGAAAGTATTATATGGTTACTGACTAGCAGAAGTAGTAGAATTGTTTTGGATTATACATTTTTATTTGGGACACTGGATAACTGATTCACCCCCCTCTTAGTTATTCTAACAATTGGTATCAAAGTGTTGATTGCTTAGAATAGAGTTTTAAGGACTTCAACAAAAAAGTCTCAAGATGTATAAGAGGGAAGTGCCAAAGCTAAACAAAGATAACTTCATAGTATGGCAGAGCCGGATGAAGTTGCACATATCTGGAATTGGGAATTCTGCACTAGAACTGATGCAGAATGGCTACATTGAACCGACACTAGGTCCCCTGACTCTTGATCAACTGAAGGATAGGCATCAACACAATATACTATGATGGAACTTGCTACTGCCTATACCGATGCCAAATTTGAAGACATTAAGGGGTGCACTACTACCAAATTCATCTGTGATAAACTGACTCTAATATACAGTGGAGATGCGAATGTTAGGAGAGCCAGAGCAGAAATCCTAAGAGGTCGATTTGATGATATGAAGATGAAAGAAGGTGAGAACATTGTGTAATACACAAATAGACTAAAAGAGGTAGTACATGCTATTAAAGCATTTGGTGGAGCTATTGATGATGAAACAGTGATAAGAAAAATTCTCATAACTTTGCTGCCAGTTTATGTGATCAGGATCTTTGCAATTCATGAAACAATGGCTACATTGAACCTCACCCTTGACACTCTGATCGGTAAGCTTAAAAACTTTGAATTGAATAACTTTGACAATATTGTTGTACCTTTTGTTGAATCTTCTTTCATGTCCTCTTTGAAGATTGGTAAGTCTAGTAGCAAGAATGATAAGAATAATGACAGTGATAGTAATACCGATGATGAGCTTGATGAGCTTGAAGCTCTTATGGCCAAAAGATTGCCCAAAGGTAAGGGAAGATATAGAGGCAAGTTATCTCTAGTATGTTTTAATTGTAAAGAAGTTGGCCACATCCCTTCTAGATGTCCGAATAAGAAAGATGATGATAGATCCAAAGACCGAGTTGAAGGAAGCTATGGGAGAAGAGTCAATAGAGGCTACCGACACAACAATAGAGACAACTGAGATAGCTATGACAAAGGGAAAAAGGTATGTTAGATAGCCGAAGAATTTCAATCTGAATTTGGCACTGACGATGATGTAGAAGTAGTATTTGTTGCTATGAAGGATGATTCAGAAGAAGAAGAGAAACATGAAGAGACAATACTAATCTCTAAAGTAAGGAGAAATGATACATGGATCATAAATAGTGGCTGCACACATCATATGACTAGTGATATAGAGAAATTTGATCTAATTGATGAATATGATGGTGGATCTGTTAGAATGGGAAATGAGGCACCTTGTATGGTGAGAGGTAAAGGTTCATTGATGATTAATGACAGAATAAAATGTGAGAATGCATACTGGGTAGATGGACTAAACTACAATTTGATAAGTGTGGCACAACTAAACAACTCAGGTCACCGACTTGCTTTTGATAGCAGAAAGGTAAGAATCTATGATGATGGAGGAAGACTTGTTGGAACTAGTACATAATCCAGAGGTAATCTATTTTATCTTGATATTGATCAATCTTCTTGTTTATTGATGAAAGATGAAGATGCATGGTTGTGGCATAAGAGGTTATATCATTTGAATTTTGATAACATGATCAAGATTAGTAAGAAGAAAAGAGTTAGAGGATTGCCTAACTTATCAAAACTGGATCATGCTATGTGTCATGAATGTCAGAAAGGTAAGATGACTAAGTCCAGTTTTAAAAGCAAAGACTACTCAAAAAAGAAGATACTTGAATTGGTTCATACCGACCTATGTGGTCCTATGAGAACTCAGAGCTATTATGGTGATAGATACTTTATTCTTTTTGTTGATGACTATACTAGACTGATGACTGTTATGTTCCTGAAAGAGAAATCTAAAGCTTTTAAGTTGTTTAAATGGTATAAGGCTAAGGTAGAAAAAGAGACTGGAAAAGAAATCAAATGCTTAAAATCTGATAGAGGAGGTGAATTTATCTTTGATGAATTTACTAATTTCTATAATGAGAATGGTATTAAGAGACAGGTCTCTACACCGAGAACACCTTAGCAAAATGGGATTGCTGAAAGAAGGAATAGGTCAATCATTGACTATGCTAGAACAATAATGTTACAAAAGAATGTTGCTTAGACATATTGGAGGGAAGCTGTCAGCACAACTGTATATGTGCTTAACCAAGTACAACTGAAGAAGGACACCAACCGAACACCTTATGAGCTATGGTTTGGACACAAACCTACTATAAGTTATTTCAAAATTTTTGGAAGAAAATGTTTTATTCTGAAGGATGAGAGAAATGGGAAATTTGATTCTAAAGGTGATGAAGGAATATTCTTAGGATATTCTACTAAGAATAAAGCATACACATGTCTGAATAAGTTACAAATAAGATGATTGAAAGTACTAATGTTCATGTTGATGAGTATGATGACATAAACATAGAAGAAAGAAAGGAACTGGAAGACTATGGTAGATTCACTTACATTGAACTTCTTGACTATCTACCGAAGTTGCAACTGTGATAACCGGTCAACAGGAAAATAACCCTGAGGAACAGGAAAGGGAAATTGACGAACAAGATGATGCTACCGAGAAAGCAAATGAACCTGAACAGGATGAACAAGAAAGAAGAAACTGAGTACTGGGTAGTTTTGTTAGAAGACATCATCCTAAAACACAAATTATTGGAAACAGACAAGATGGAATGCAAACAAGAAGTAAAACAAGACAAGGTACATGTCTAGTTTGTGAATGTGAACCAAAGAATGTGAAAGTTGCATTAGAAAATGAAGCATGGGTTAATGCAATGAAGGAGGAAATAGAACAAATAGAGAAAAACAAAACTTGGTCTTTAGTACCCTGACCTAAAGATAAGAATGTTATCAGTACTAAATGGATATTCAAAAACAAAATGAATGAAAATGGTGAAGTGACAAGAAATAAAGCGAGATTGGCATGCAAGGGATATGCACAGGAAGAAGGCATTGATTATGGTGAAACATTTGAACTTGTTGCTTGATTGGAAGGAGTTAGAATGTTACTTGCATATGCTGCACACAAGAAATTTAAAGTTTATCAAATGGATGTGAAATCAACATTTCTGAATGGTATGCTTGAAGAAGAGGTCTACATAGAACAACCTAAAGGATTCGTTGATCCAGAAAATTGAAACATGGTATGTAGATTACACAAAGATTTATATTGTTTGAAGCAAGCACTGAGAGCCTGGTATGAAAGGCTACATACTTACTTGTAAGTATGGGATTTGTGAGAACTAGTGAGAACATCAAATTGTACATGAAAGGTGATACTGATGACACTATTATTATTGGTGAAATTTTTGTTGATGATATTATTTTTGGAGGTCAAGATCATGTATGTAAATATTTTACTGATGACATGAGGAATGAGTTTGAAATGTCTATGTTCGAAAAGATTAAATTCCTTCTTGGATTACAAGTGATACAACAGAGTGATGGGATATTCATCACACAGTCCAAGTACATAAAGGAAGTCTTGAAGACATTTGGCATGGAAAATGCTAAACTTGTGAGAACACTGATGGCTACTAGAAGTAAATTGACAAAGGAATATGAAACTACAGAGGTAAACCAGTCACTTTACTAATTCATGATTGGTAAGCTCATGTATGTAGTTCACAGTAGACTAGATATAGCACATGTTAAGGGAATTGTTGCTAGATATTTTGCTAATCCTAGAGAATCACACATGATTGCTACTAAAAGAATTTTAAGATATCTGAAAAAGATAGATGATTATGGATTATGGTATCCTAAGGAAGGTAAGTTTGAGCTAAAATTTTATACTGATGTTGATTAGGCTGGAAATGTGGATGATAGAAAAAGTACCACCGGAGGAGCATTTTTCTTTGGTGAAAGACTTGTAACCTGGACAAGTAAAAAGGAGGATTTTATTTATTAGTCTACAGCTAAAGCAGAGTATGTTGCTACTGCTACTAATTGCTCAAACATTGCATATATCAAGCAAGTGTTGGAAGGAATGAATGAGGTAATCACTAACCTGGTGATCATATACTGTGACAACACAAGTACTATTAATATTTCAAAGAATCCTATGATGCACTCTAAGACAAAGCATATATCAATTAAGTATCATTACTTAAGAGAAAAAGTGCAAGAGAAGAAAATAAAGTTAGAATTTGTTACATCCAAAGAACAACTTGTAGACATTTTTACAAAGCCTCTACGGAAGGACACTTTTGAATATTTAAGGACTAGACTTGGGGTCAGTCCCCTATCTATCGGTCATTAATGCCAAAGGGAGAGATTGATGAAATACAACTGATTTAGAACTAGAATGAAGAATCTATAATTCAAGATTACTGAGAAGTTGATGATTAGATATGCAAGATGATTAAATCAGTATTATGTTGTTATTGATGTCAACTAGCTTGACAATACTTATCTTGTAAGTTACTATACCGACACATCTGAAGGAAGGTGAAAGAGATGAAGAACAAAAATATCTACATGAGGAAGATGCATATGATAGATGAGGATAAGGAATACACTTAGTAACTTGTGGATGAGTCTATGACTTGATGGAATTGACTTTATTATGTTGCATTCATCTATGATGAAGAATAGAGCCAAAAGACACAAAGTAGTGTTGTTGGTAAATAAAGCATTTTAGTACACATCGACGAAGTGTAGTGTATACCGAGCGCATTATTAACTGAGCTTGTGTTCACTGACAGATTTCTTTGTTAACCGAGCAAAACATAAAGGAATTAAATGTTTAGTTTAGCTGATAAAGTGATTAGCTGTAAAGTGTATGAAATCGAGGTAACAGATAATGTTTGTTATAAAGATCGATGGCTAACATAAATAAAAAAGGATCTAATGGAGCAGATTGAAACATGTTACTAATACATCATCCGAGGGAGCTTAAAGCGAGAAAATCTATATATATGATTAAGCAGCAAAATCTAATGGAGGAAAAGAAAATGATTTACTCATCTATATAAGAGACATTGGTTTCATTATGAAAAGCATGCCGGAAGAAGAAGATACTATAGAATAATCATGTGGAGAAGTTTTTCTGATCATATTGGTTAATAAGAACCGAGTTGTAGAATAGTTACCAAGCTACAGAGAGTTATTACTGACAGACAGTAAGTTGATATAGTATTGAATTTGAAGTGTTATATTGGTCAGAAATATTTATGAGTTGAACATTGATCTATAAACTGCAAACTGAAGTTGTATTTAGGCAGATCATCTACTGTTACATATTTAACCATTGTACATAGTCAAATATCTTAACTGAGTGGACTATGAAAGTCTTTTGATGGTTCATTCATAGAGTGAACATTGTTATCCTGTCAACCCCAGAGTGACTTCTGGTTGGACGATAACTTCTAGTCTAAAATCCTCTAACAAGGTCACACCTAACAGTGTGTTTGTAAACCTTTAACATGGTTGGGTCTTCACTAACCTCACTTCAGAAGAGTGAACAATTTTGGGTTGCCGGTCGTAGGTGGTTTTTCCCTTTATAGGGTTTCCACATTAAATCTCTTGTGTTATGTGTTGATTGTGATATTTGTTTGTTATCATAGTTTGCATATTACATGTTAGATTTAATTGATAATTATTACAAAGTTTACACTGACAATTGGTAAATACACAAATAGTGAAAGTATTATATGGTTACCGACTAGCAGAAGTAGTAGAATTGTTTTGGATTATACATTTTGATTTGGGACACTAGATAACTGATTCACCCCCCTCTTAGTTATTCTAACAATGTGTTTAGATCTCTATTTTCCTCTAAAAGTGAATAGATCTTATCTCTTGACAGTGAATATTACCTTTAAGCAGTGAGAAAAATTATTCAAGAATAGTCAATCACTCTTTATACATATATCTTGGCTACTGACACATTTCAGTTTATTTCATTTTTGCATAGTCTGCGAGCAAAGGAGTTCTGCAACTCAGTAAAATTCACATCAACATGTCTAGCATCCATGCCCTCTCTCCATCCAATTCATTAGAATTTGAGATGAAGCTTTGTAAGATGCCTTGCATATCAAAAGCTATCATTTCCTCTAATGCTTTTAGATGGGACAATCTCTTCGGTGACATCCTAGGTACATACTTTATAGACCTCCCAACAATTCTTAAACATACTTTACTTGATATGATGAATTCTTAAACAATTAAGGTTGGAGTAGACATAGTTATCACACAACTTTTTGTGTGGTACAAGGAAGATTTGGCTAGGTCAAATATTCCCTCTTGCTAGTAGTCTATAGAATTAGAACTTTATTAAGAATTCATCATATCAGATAAAGTATGTTTAAGAATTGTTGGGACTTGTCCTTTGGCATAATCGGTTTAATTTATAAATGCAAACTTCGAGAAAATAGAGTTGTTAATATTTCTCCTATTTTTTCTGAAAGTGTAAGCTCCAATGCTCGTATAAAAATCTCAATGATGAATCAATGATGGAGAGTTACTATGATGGCAATGGTTGGAGTACCTTGTATTCAACAAATGTTGGCAAGTGATCCTTCTTAGTTATTATTTTTTTAGATTAAAATACATACCAACAACAATAGCTAAGAAGGATCTTTGACCAACATCTACTAAATAATATAGCGTGGCTATATACATACATATGAGGATTTTAATATGAGCATTGGGGCTTACACTTTCAGAAAAGGCAGATGAAACACTAACAACTCTATTTTCTCAAAGTTTGCATTTATGAATTAAATTTTATTTTGTATGTGAAATTTTGGGAGTTGTATCTGAAACTTACGCTAAATAATGTAAGTTGTAATTTTCAATTTTGATTGTAGAACTATTGGTCCATTGAAATGTTCAATTTTTTTTTATCAAAAGATGCACTCTCATGGAATACGATGACTTCAGGTTATGTAGGGATTCTCTTTACCACTGCAAATCTTTGAAGGTTGATGCACTTGGATGAATGTGAACCATTGTTAAGAGAATTGGACCAAGTTTGGCTTACCTCAAACATGTGAGGAAACATATAGAAAGGTTGTCATCTATTGACCCAAATACCAAGACTATTTTTATCTATGGGTACCCTAATGTTGGCAAGAGTTCTTTTATTAATAAGATTACTAGGGTGGATGTGGATCTGCAATCTTATGATTTTACTACTAAGTCTCTATCCTGTGGTTATAGTATTATGCAAAGGAAGCTCTATTTCACAACATAAAACCTTTTTTTTTCCAATAAGCCTCTTATTATATTTTTTAATAAGATTAATTTTCAACCACTAGAGACACTACCAGAGGAGGATTCAAAATTGGTTTTGGAGATGAGATCTGAGACTGGGAAAAATATGGGTGGGTTATTTGGGAATCAAGAGGGGTGGGGATGATTGCACACTACTCTCTATGAGTGCTATGAAGGAAGAAGGGGTGATTGTAGTGAATAATGCGGCATACAAGAGGTTGTTAGAGTAGAGAGTGGAAATTAAGATGAAGTCAAAGAAGATCAGTAGTTGTCTTAATACAACTCATATTGCAATGTCCAAGCTGGGAGATGGGAAAGAGAGGCCCCCTTGTAGGATTCATGTTACAATGCCCAAGCGAGTTGAAATGACCAAGGAAGTTTGACAAAAACAAGGAATATGGCATAAAAAAAATGGGAAGACATCTTTCTAGCCTGGGCTTGGATCCTTTGGCAATTAGATTGATAATAAATGAAGTATATGAGAGATGAGAAATTAGCTTCCCAAGAAAAATCTCATAAATGAACTATCTGTATCCCAATTCATGTGCCCTATGTGTGTACCTAAATGATATATTTGAAACAACATGGGTAAGGCTTAAAGAAGTTAATTTTGCATCACAGTCTGTAGTTTATGCAGCAACAGAGCATTGGGCGCCACCTTCAGCACAATATGATCAACTAGAAAGGTATATATATTTTGTGAAGGTGGTGCTTGATGCTTTGCTGGTGTAACAACTATAGACTATGATGCAAAACTAACTTCTTTAAGATTTATAGTTGTTGTTTCAAATATATCATTTAGGTATGCACAGAGAGCACAGGAATTGGGATACACATAGTTCATTTATGAGATTTTTCTTGGGAAGATAATTTCTCATGTCTCATCTACTTTATTTATTATGAAGCTAATTGCCAAAGGATCTAGGCCCAGGCTAGGAAGATGTCTTCCCATTCTATTATGGATAGGTGTTTCATAAAACATACATACCTATTTCATGTGCAATCTTGATTTAACATGGGAAAATCTTATTTTGGATGCAAGGGAGAGAAGCCAAACACATAAAGAACATGCACATAAACATGATAGCTGAGAAACATAAATGTAGATATCACAATAGCTAAGAAACATAAATGTATGCATAATGGTCACAATTTTTTTGAGACAAAACATAATTGAATGGTATACCCAGACAATGCAAAACAACCACTACTCCTCCGGTTCCAAGTTGACACTACAGGATCCAAAAACCATAGATAAGGAAAAAATTCAGAGAGTGAGGAGGGCCATAATGATCAAAATAATACAGGGTCCCTTTATTATTTTGATCATTATGGCCCTCCTCCTCCACTCTCTAAATTTATTCCTTATCTATGCTTTTTGGATTCTACAATGTCAACTTGGAACTGGAGGAGTAGTGGGTGTGTCGGATCATCTGGGTATACCACTCAATTATGTTTTGTCTCCAAACAATTGTGACCATGATGCCTACATTTATGTTTCTCAGCTATTGTGTCCTAGGACCTCTTATGACCCTTTACGACCCTTTACGATCCCTAAGAATACATCTTAGAGGTCTTAAAATGTCATAAAGGGTCATAAGAGGCTCCTAAGAGGGGCCAGATGCGATTCCACCTTCACGTGGTTAGCCCTATTAAGTAGAGAATGTTAAACTATTCTTGAAACAAAGAGAAGATCAATAATTTAAGGAGAAGCTCAATAATATAGAGTGGTTATATACATACGAGGGTTTCCAGATTGAGTACCAGTGCAGAGATGACAACACATTAATAAATCTATTTTCTCAAAGTTTGCATTCTTTAAGTGTTATGTCACAATTTTATTTATCAAAGATTGAATTAGGGATTAAGCATTTTCTCATAATTTAATTTTTACATTGATGAGAATCAATGATGGAGATTTTTTATATTCTGAGAAGACGTATATGTAGTGGAGGCCAGAAGGGAATTTTGTGGAGATTTGTTAGATGCAGAGATTTGCTAGACTGGCTATATACATATGAGGGTTTCTAGATTGAGTACCAATGCAGAGATGATGATTCAATAACCTATGTCTATAAAACCTTCACAAATATCCCTTGTTTGGCCTCAACTCATACCTCTTCTCATAATCTAGAAACTTTGGATACTATTTCTCATCTAGGCACGAAATGTGCTAGTGATCATTTGGTTAGTGCTACTAATGAAGAATATTCCAACTTCTACCATTCACTTTCAAAGGTTTGTCTTAATGGATGTAATTTTTTACTAGTACCTTTTATTCAACAGATGTTGGCAAGCGATCCTTCTTAGCTGTTGTTGTTTTATAAGGTTTGTCTAAATCCCAATAGGTTGTAGTTTCATTTTCTAGATGTGTAAGTATGAGGGGGCTTACAATAATAAATCATGTAATGTTATTTTGAATACAAAGAACACTAGAAAAATTGAATCAGTAGAGGAGGGGAATGATGAGGATATTGATGCTCCGCTTAGCCATTACCCTAGAAAAACAAGCAAGAAACAAAAAAGAAATGATTGTAATTAACTTTTTTTGCTAATGAAAGAACATTGTCTTTATGGATGTAATTTTGTAGTAGTAAATGTTGATGAATGATGTGTTAATGAATTATTCATGAATGTTGTGTGTTAATGAATTTTATGTGTTAATGAGTGATATCATGTGATTATAATGATTGAATGTTATATTTCAAAAATGGATGAATGAATGCTATTAGATGTTAATGGGGAATTTAGAGTAATGTTGGGGCAGGAGGGGGGGGGGGGGGCGCAATGTGTGTGGGGGGGGGGGGTGTGTGGGGGGTGGGGGGAGGGGCCAAATGAGCTTCCACCTTTAGGTGGTTGGCCTTGTTAAGTAGAGAATATTAAACTATTCTTGAAACCAAGTGAAGCTCAAACCAAACCAATAACATAGATTCAATGGTCAAAAACACCTACTTCTTATTCCATATTATTTCTCATTCACTTTAAGAAATATTTTACTTCTTAAACATGTTCATCAACCAATCTGAATCATCATGTTCATCAAATTAGATTTGTAGATAAGAGAGTGAATGGGGAATTTTTATAAAGCACTTATCTTTAAACCTAAAAATATAGATGAAAAATTATTAGCTACCTCTGAATGACTCATTCTCATGTTTCTTCCTACCCATTTTACTTCCCTACTACCTTGTCTTAGGTAGCTGCCTTCTTATGATATTTTTAATTGATTATGAATGATAAAGCTTTAATTTTTTACCATTAAAGTGTGTAGGTAACAAGTCACCTTGTAAATCTTACATTTTGTATGCTTTGCTGGGGAATTTCATTTGTAATCTTAGGTCCTAGCCAATGGATTTTTAGTTTCCTTGTGTATCTCAAAAATCTGGCGTATCTCTTTCTTTCCTTTTTGATGCAGGAGCATCCTGGGTGTAAGAGCAATCTTGCATCACCCAAAAATATTTATGTTTTTGTATTCAATAAGGGCTATCTTGTGCAGAGTTGCTATTTATGGAAACTTGCTATTTTTAGTAAGTTGGTCTTACGATCTCGGAATGTCTAATTTTACATATGGAGGTTCATCTCAGTCATATCAACTTGCCAGCAAAGTTTCATGGCTAGATCAGGTGTAGTTTTGAAGATATTGAAGATTTTCGGTATTGGTAGCAGGGTACAGAAACTTCGAACTCAGTTTTGAAGGCTTTAGAGGCCCCATATGAGGTTGAAAATTTGTGTGACAGGTGCTTTGCATAGGTCAAGCCTGTAGAGCACTTCATGGCGTTTCCAGAATGGGGTTATAATAGCCAATCGGGTCAACGGGCGATGACTTATAGTCTTCGTAAGTTGGGTCACCTGAAATGGCAGAAAATAATTTTTCTTCAAAATTTCTGTTTGGGTTTCAAAAATCATTTTGAGCCGACTTTGATGTAACAAATTGTAAAATAAAATAATTCTAGAACCTTCTTGGGCGGTGGAAATTGCCTATATAAAGAGGGCCCGTAGTGTTGTCTAGGGCAGTTCTGGGTAGTAGATCTGGGTATTGATTCGAGGCTTTGTCCTACAGAATATTGTAAGGGAATGCCCATGTGGCTTTGCATATTGTAATTCTGAAAGTTTGTAATTCCACATTTGTGGAGATAATAATAAGCCAATTTTCTGTTCTTGCATATTATTGTTGTTGTTTCTCTATTTCTGTTATGTGCTTGTGGTATTAAGGGGAGCACCCTTCATCACTTTTGTATCTCTTTCTTACCACTATCATATTCACAAGACCTCATACTCTATTAAACATCCTTTTGAATGAGTTATCATGACTATCACTTTATTTTATTTTATTTTGTAATGGTACATATCATCTAGGACCTAATATTCATGTAAAGTCCCTTTGAATGACACTATTTTCCATTGACTTGTAGAGCAACCCTATCATCCTCCATTTGATGCTAGGTTTCATTCTTACCCAACTAACAATACTAAGTTTACCATAATCATAGATATTTTCTTCACAAGCAATGTGAATAGTGGTAAAATGGAATCACCTCTATTGGGGGTAATGTACGGGGGAAATATTAGAGCCACTCCTAAATCCAAATTCCCAAAGGAGAGATCCAATTTGATCAACCAAAAGGTTAATACAAAATTGAATCAATCTATGGAGAATATGAAAGAGAGAGAAAAACCCTATATTTCCCTATGGTAGGATTATGCTTAAAATTTGAAATAATTGAAATACAAATACTAACCTCGAATTAGGTCAAATCTAGAAAATGCCAATTTCTGATGTCTGTGTGTACTTTCGGGCAATTCTACAACCTATTTTGAATTGAAAATGCCAAGATGAAGAAAACCCATAAATATTTTGTCTTTCTGACGGCAAGTAGTCTTTGACCCTCATAAAAGGTCAAAGGCTACATTCTTTATTTTAAGGTCAATTCTGACTTTGTTCGCAGATCTCAAAAATTTTCCGAAAAGGGTATCCAAATTCACTCTCAGATCTAAAATTCCACACCTGCACCTACAAGAAAAAGAGGGTTTTTTTTGTTTGTTTGAGGGGTTTGCCTTGGTCAAACCCCGGTTTGGAATCAACCTTAATATTGAAATTGAAACAAGAATGCTAGCAAGTAGTAGAAGTAGATCTAACAATGAAGCTATGCAATTCAATAGATATGCAATTGTATTTTAAATGTAAATAAGTATATTGATATGAAAGCTTGACCACAATAATGGTAAATGTAAATCAAAACCATGAAAGTAGATACAAAACCTCCATGCTTGTATGCTTGGAATCCACCTTGATAGAAGAATGAATGAATCTAGAAGATGAACAAAGGATCCTGAAAGAAGATCACACCACCATGATGGCTAGATCTAGGGTTTAAATGATGAATCTTGAATGCTTGAACGAAATCCCTTTAATGGCTTGAATGCTTGAATCTTTGATCTTCAATGGAGAACTTGGATAGAGAAGAGGACTTGAATGCTTGCTTGATCACCTTGAGATCTTGAGAGAGGAGATTGCAAACTTGATGCCTTGATCATGAAATTGCTTGGAAACTTGATGGATAAAATGAGAGAGGAAGGCCTCCTTTTATAGTGAACTAGGGCACAATCCATTAGAGGGGTCATCTTGGAGAATTAAATCACAATTAGGTCCTAACCTTTATAAATATACCTAGATTAAATGAAATTTGAGGATTTACCATTCTGAAACCTGAAATGGCCAACCAGGAGGTGGGAAAACAAAAATCTCCAAAACCTGACACCCGAAAATAATGGGAATTTGAAATTTGGACTAAGGGTCAGGGACAAGGTCAACTCTACCCTAGGTCAGGTTCGAGGTCAACCCTAACCTAGGTTAGGGTCGAGGTCAAGTTTGACTCTCAAGGTTGACTTTGACCTTGAGGTCAAAAACCTCAAAACCCTAGCCTAGGATGCTACGAAATGGAAAAATATACTAAAATCAAGGAAAGGGCTGATTCAAGGTGCTTGACATGACCCAAACCACTCACTCAAGGGGATAAACACTCTTATCATGGAAGTGGTTGCATTTTAAGATGATACATTAAGCCCCCACTTTAGCAAGAGTATAGATTTGATGCAGACTCTTGGTAAAGGAGAAGAAAGAAGAGATCCCAATGGATTCATAATGAGATAGAATAACACTTAGCTAGGGACACCAACCCCTAGGCTAAGGATTCTAAATCAATATATGCTCACGAGGGTGCGAAAACAAAAAGACACAAAAGAGGGGTTAGTACTAAAACAAACCCAAATCAACTAGTATAAGAAACCTTGCTAAGAAATATTTCTCATACTAATATCATATTTGGAAAGCTATCATAAAAGCATAAATGTTTACATAAGAAAGATAAAGAAATACAATAAATAACATAGCTTTGTGATCCAGTCCTACTAGCATGAAAGCAAAAAGAAAGAAAGGGAAAAGAGTGATTACCTCGTCTAGTAAGATGCCCACCTTACCATGAATCACCCTGGAGGGAGAGCCCAATAGGGTCACCCATAAATTGTGCTTACAATTGTAATGCACCTTCTAACAGCTTTTGGAATACCCATAGATCCACCTTCTTGTATCACTATGAATATGAAATGCATGTCTCCTTAGGATTTAGCAACTTATGTGCATTACCTTCGAAAGATTTAGCATATGAATATGTGTCCCTTCAGGATTTAACAACTTATGTGTGTTACCTTCAGAGGATTTAGCATATTTGAAATTGGAAATGTGTGTCCCTTCAGAATTTAGCAACTTATGTGCGTTACCTTCCAAGATTTAGCATATTGAATTTTTTTGAAAAATGCATGTCTCCTCAGGATTAAGAAACTTATGTGCATTACCATTGGAAGATTTAGCATATGGATGCATGTCTTTTCAGGATTTAGCAACTTATGTGTGTTACCTTCCAAGATTTAGCATGTAAAAATAAAAAACTATAGTACAAGGTAGACCCTATGTATGCCCCCCTCCTTAATATGGAAAAAACATACTATTTTGATATGTTAAGGAAAAGAAAGAAGGATAAAGCCTTCTTCAACATCAAGACAATATCCATAGACAACACCCAGTCCAAGCCAAGAAGGTCACAACTCCTATGAGGCCATGGAAGGGATGAATGCAAAGAGATATCATGCAAGAAGTGAAATGAAAGTAACCCTTATGAGGGATAACACAGTGTTCAATTTTCAAGGTGAGAGATATACCAACCATGGAAACCCAATGTCAAATGACAAAAGAGGTTGTTATCAAGGACATAGATCCAAAATACAAAACAAAATTTTCATGTATGATTGGATATCACATAATAGATAGATACTACTTAACCAAGAAAAGAGGTGAATCTCGAAAAGACAGAAAGGAAGTAGAAAAGCATCCTTACCCCGCAAGTGTAGGAGCAAATATGGAAGAGGATACCTACTTCACAATGCAAGGAGATATCCTATTTACAACAATGTACACCATATTCTTAACAAGGGATGTTGACACCTGCATCCAAGAGTATAGATAATCGTGGAAAGGATATGTCACTCATGGAAAAGGATCCTCAATGAAAGAGATCTTATCAACAAGACCCCCACCAAAGAGGAGTACTTTAGATAAAATATCATCTTTCAAAAGGTGGGAACAAAGATTCAATCATCAAGCCCCCTGCAATCAAGAGGAAGAGGAATCCTTGGAATGAGGAAAGAACTCTAACACCAAAGCAAGGGTGAGAGTTTATAAAGAATATAATTTGCAAAATAGAGAAGAGGTGATGACTTAGGACAATGACTTCTCATATAAGAAGGTTATCCATAGTCAAAACATCTATCAATATGTTAAAATAATATTACAATATAAACAAATACCACTAAGCTAAAGAAAGTAGTTTCCTAGACAAAGAGAAAGAAAGAGGTACCTTGCCCCCTAGAGATGAAGACAAGGGATACCTTTGCAAAACAAATATCTTAGAAAAGATATCTTGAAAAAAAAAAAGATTCTATGGATGCAAAAACCATAGAAAAATAGGAGAGAAAGAATACCAATTAAGCCCCAATAAAAAGACCTAATGGATTCTAGGAGACTGGAGGAAAATACACCTTTTTCCCCCCAGTCATGAGACAAGAGGGGAAGAACATCTACATTATATCAGAAGGAGGGGAATACCCTATGTTAAAATTATGAAGGAATTGTAAAACTGCACGAGAGTGAGATATAATTCCTAAAGCATCTCTTTCTCTAACATATAACTTGAAATGTTTACAATCAGTGAGTAAATGTGTGTTGCTATAATGAAAAGGACATTTGTATTTTTATAAAGCATCTATCAACATAGGTCTAAATTTTATTTTTTATTTTAATTCATTAGTTCAACATATACCCTCTTAGCCACTTCGTAATGAGTATTAGGGTTATCTAAGATAGGTGTGGGGAGAAGAATGTGAAGAGGAGGATGATGATTAACATCACCTACCTTGACTTGATATTTTTAACAACCAACACCATACATATCTAGTTTAGGAGGTATATGAATTGGAAACCTAATACCATGCTCATTAACTCCTAGCCCTAAACCTTTATAACCTTGTTTAGTCACCATATTATATCTAGTAGTGTACATATTATGTAAAGCTTCTACAGGAGGTGATTGTTTATCATGTTCATGAGTAAAGGTTGTACAAGGTGGGATATTAGGTTTTGAAGAAGTTTCTTTACCCTTTCCTTTAATATCATCATGAATCAGAGGAGAAGGTAAATCAAATAAATCTTGCACATTCACATCCTGAACTATAGCTTGAATCCCATCATAAGTACGAGAAGAGCGAGGATGAACAGATGGAGAATTAGTTATCGGATTAGGTTTACTAAGATTAGGATTGATAGGATTAGGATTAGGAATAATAGGATTAGGATTAGGATTAGGATTGATAGGATTAGGATTAGCAAGATTAGGAGATGGTTTATCATCTACCAAATTCTTCACATAATCCAAAAGATTAATAAGGCTACCACATAAATCTTTAATGAAGGTTTTGAATGTAGGTAGACTAGTGTTGGTCAACTTCACAAAAGCATAGGCAAGAGAAAAGTGAAGGGTCATCAACATAATGAAATGAATAATACTCTCATAAACATCATAGGTATTATAAATAGATGCTAAAAGAAGAGTAATAAATAACATGACTACACACCAAAGCACCTTAACAATCTCCATAGTAATTGAAATGCAAGATTTTTTTTTTGTATTTTTGAATTTAAAATGCAAGAGCATAAAAAAGATCTAATCTCAATTCAAGAAAGGATCTATAATCTAACACAATAGGGCATCTAATTCCACAAAATAAAGGAGAGTAAGTATGTCGAGTTCACTAAAATGAATAGAGGTAAAATGGAATCACCTCTATTGGGGGTAATGTATGGGGGAAATATTAGATCCACTCCTAAATCCAAATTCCCAAAGGAGAGATCCAATTTGATCAACCAACAGGTTAATACACAATCAAATCAATCTATGGAGAATATGAAAGAGAGAGAAAAACCCTATATTTCCCTATGGTAGGATTGTGCTTGAAATATGAAATAATTGAAATACAAATACTAACCTCAAATTAGGGAAAATTTGGAAAATGCCAATTTTTTAGGTTGGTGTGAACTTTTGGGTAATTATGTAACTTGTTTCAGACTGCAAATGCCAAGACAAAGAAAACCCATAAATCTTTTGTCTTTTCGATGGCAGGTAGTCTTTGACCCTCATAAAAGGTCAAAGGCTACATTCTTTATTTGAAGGTCAATTCTAACTTTGTTCGTAGATCTCAGAAGTTTTCTGAAAAGGGTATCCAAATCCACTCTCAGATCTAAAATTTTGCACCTACACCTACAAGAAAAAGATGGTTTTTGTTGTTTTTTTGATGGGTTTTCCTTGGCCAAACCCCAGTTTGAAATCAACCTTAATATTAAAATTGAAAAAAAAATGATAGCAAGTAGTACAAGTAGATCTAACAATGAAGCTATGCAATTCAATAGATATGCAATTATATTTTGAATGTAAACAAGTATATTGATATGAAAGCTTGAATGCAATAATGGTAAATGTAAATCAAAACCATGAAAGTAAATACAAAACCTCCATGCTTGTATGCTTGGAATCCACTTTGATAGAAGAATGAATGAATCTAGAAGATGAACAAAGGATCTTGAAAGAAGATCACACCACCATGATGGCTAGATCTAGGGTTTAAATGATGAATCTTGAATGCTTGAACCAAATCCCTTTAATGGCTTGAATGCTTGAATCCTTGATCTTCAATGGAGAACTTGGATGGAGAAGAGGACTTGAATGCTTGCTTGATCACCTTGAGATCTTGAGAGAGGAGATTGCAAACTTGATGCCTTGATCATGAAATTTCTTGGAAAATTGATGGATAAAATGAGGGAGGAAGGCCTCCTTTTATAGTGAATGAGGGCACAATCCTCCAGAGGGGCCACCTTAGAGAATTAAATCCCAATTAGGTCCTAATATTTATAAATATACCTATATTAAAGGCAATTTGAGGATTTACTATTTTGAAACCCGAAAAACATGGGCATTTGAAATCTGGACTAGGGGTCAAGGACAAGGTCGAGTCTGCCCTAGGTCAGGGTAGAGGTCAACCCTGACCTAGGTCAAGGTTGAGGTCAACTTTGACCCTCAAGGTCAACTTTGACCTTGAGATCAAAAACCTCAAAATTCTAGCCTAGAATGCCAGGAAATGCAAAAATATACTGTAATCAGGGACAAAGAGAAGCAGAATGGGGAGAACAAGTCAAATCTAAGCAAAGGGCTGATTCAAGGTGCTTGACATGATCCAGACCACTGACTCAGAGGGATAAACAATCTTATCATGGAAGTTCTTCCATTTTAAGATGATACACAATGTAACCTAGAACTTCATTCATATGATGAAATCTAATAAAAATGAAAATCTCGCATAAGAACCCCTATACTAAAAATGTTTGTGTAAAAATTTCTTTCATGTACTTCATATATTTTCTAATAGCTATCACATACTTTTAGTGTTTTCATCATTTCCTTTGATATTGTCTTAATTTATTAGTTTCTTTCCTTTTGTCATGACTCTTCATAACTATGCTCCTAACTACTCTTATCATCCTCAAGATCTCTATAATATAAATGACCTTTCTTCTCATAGTAGTAACTTGTATTAAACATTGTTGTCTGTTATTGATATCTCATTGTCATAGAGGTGATTACCTATCTTAAAACACTATTGATATACACTGGTACAATGAATCAATGTCTTTTGTCTTCAACATATTTGAAATCATTATTTTAATCTTCTTTTTATGGATGAACTATTACTGATAAGTTTTATTTAATGTGTTGTATAATGTGCAGGTGACAAGTTTATCTCACTCATTAAGGATAGAGATGCCCCATATATATTTTCATTCATCACCTTCACATGTTAATATTGCATATAGGGAGGTAAAATTGTCGAAAAGTGTCACTCACTCTTTTCATGGATGTCTGCTCTTTATTCCTAGCATTTGGCTATCCTTGACTATTATGATCTTTTTGATCTCAATTTTTTTCACTGTGACTACTCTCCTCTTAAACATATGTTTAGATCTATTTTTTGATAGCAATGAAAAGATATCATATCTTTGAAACAATGAGATTATCCCAAGGACAATGATGTCTAGTGTTAGAATAATGAACACCATGAATTGGTGAAAAAACCATTGAATGAATCTACTGTATCAAGAAAATTAATGTCTATCTTAAAAAATGAGAGCTTAGAAAATAATCCTTATCTAAAGCATGAAGATCTTATAAGAAAGGAAACCATTAATGTGTTGGAGATTTTCCAGCAGGCTAGTACTGACTGTATGTTTGTCATTGATGACAACATATGGAAAGTAACATGTGTGGAAGTCTTATACAATAATCTTTCTATATATGTAGCATGGACATGATATCAGCATGATATCATGGGCACAGAGGTTAACTGTTAGTACAGGTAGTTATATTGCAGTTGGTGTCAGTAGTGTTCCTGACAGAGTTACAGATAGTGTTTTGTGTATGGTTGTCCATATAGTTATCATGGAGCCTTGCACACTTGGATATATGTTGAAGACATGTTAGTGATGTTTCATTTATGGACAATTAGTCTGTTAATGAATGCAAGTAAAGTTATGTAGTTGTTATTCACCAACAGCAGTTTCATGTGTTTGTTCAGAAGAGCCGACAGATATTTTATTGGTTTTTGAGTTTTGCTTATCTTGAGGGTATGCACCCTTGGAGTTAATCTTGGAGAAGTGTTATTAATGTTCAGTTAAGAGCACATAAGTTAATTCAGCTTGAGGAAAAAGATCCACATGTTTTGGTAGAGCCGATAATGTGTAGCATGCGTCTACATTTATCTTATTAGACAGGTTCCAGGTTGTGTTGCGTGCATAATAAAGCTTACATAATGTTTTTTTGGAGTTTGTTATGGTTTATCTATTATGATTTAAGGGTAGTTCTAATAGGCTAACTTGATTATATCATTTGGAGGAAAGATACTTATAAGTAGTCATTTGTGATTGTTGAAGTGTGGTTCTAAGTTGATGAAGTATAGTAGAGTAGAGTGTGTGAAGTGTTGAACCATAAGAAGAAGTTCTATGTGACCAAGTAAAGTACTTGTGCTATTCATTAGAATTGATCTAGACAACAGGTCAAAGTGCAGTTCACCAAGATCCAAGTATAGTGTGTATTAGTTATTTAGAAGGTCATAGCCTTTGCCCATTTGTGTAGTGAGCTCTTGGACAGTGCATCCTCTCCCCTAATAGGGACAATTTTAAAAGACTCCTAACAAGGTCTAACCTTTGAATAGGTGTACTATACTTAATATATTGTAAAGCTACTCCTAACAGGGTAAAGGATCTTCTAACAAGGATCATTATACACTAGTGGGTATCAAGTCCCACTCGATCTTCTAACAAGGATCTTCTACTTGTGCTATTCATTAGAACTGATCTAGACAATAGGTCAAAGTGCAGTTCACCAAGATCCAAGTATAGTGTGTATTAGTTATTTAGAAGGTCATAGCCTTTGCCCATTTGCATAGTGAGCTCTTGGACAGTGCATCCTCTCCCCTAACAAGGACAATTGTAAAAGACTCCTAACAAGGTCTAACCTTTGAATAGGTGTACTGTACTTAATATATTGTAAAGCTACTCCTAACAGGGTAAAGGATCTTCTAACAAGGATCATTATACACTAGTGCAGTTCACCAAGATCCAAGTATAGTGTGTATTAGTTATTTAGAAGGTCATAGCCTTTGCCCATTTGCGTAGTGAGCTCTTGGATAGTGCATCCTCTCCCCTAACAGGGACAATTGTAAAAGACTCCTAGCAAGGTCTAACCTTTGAATAGGTGTACTATACTTAATATATTGTAAAGCTACTCCTAACAGGGTAAAGGATCTTCTAACAAGGATCATTATACACTAATGGGTATCAAGTCCCACTGGGGTTTTTACCTATTTGAGTTTCCCTGTAACCAAAATATTGGTTTCATGTTCATGTGTTCTTTCATTGTGTTTATGCTTTATGTTTAAGTATACTTAATTGGATAAATAATTGAATCTTGTAGATAACTAATTCACCCCCCATCCCCCCACTCAGTTATCTCTTGGGACTATTCCTAACAATTGGTATCAGATCCAAGTGCCTCAGAGAAAAAATTTAATAGCTTGAGGTTGATTAGATGACGTACTTCAGAAAAGAAAGTCCTAAGTTTGATGGAGATAATTATCTTGATTGGAAGAACAAGATGGTGACTCATTAGAAGTGCATTAGAACTGATCTAGACAACAGATCAAAGTGCAGTTCACCAAGATCCAAGTATAGTGTGTATTAGTTATTTAGAAGGTCATAGCCTTTGCCCATTTGCATAGTGAGCTCTTGGACAGTGCATCCTCTCCCCTAACAGGGACAATTGTAAAATACTCCTAACAAGGTCTAACCTTTGAATAGGTGTATTGTACTTAATATATTGTAAAGCTACTCCTAACAGGGTAAAGGATCTTCTAACAAGGATCATTATACACTAGTGCAGTTCACCAAGATCCAAGTATAGTGTGTATTAGTTATTTAGAAGGTCATAGCCTTTGCCCATTTGCATAGTGAGCTCTTGGACAGTGCATCCTCTCCCCTAACAAGGACAATTGTAAAAGACTCCTAACAAGGTCTAACCTTTGAATAGGTGTACTGTACTTAATATATTGTAAAGCTACTCCTAACAGGGTAAAGGATCTTCTAACAAGGATCATTATACACTAGTGGGTATCAAGTCCCACTGGAGTTTTTACCTATTTGAGTTTCACTGTAACCAAAATATTGGTTTCGTATTCATGTGTTCTTTCATTGTGTTTATGCTTTATGTTTAAGTATACTTAATTGGATAAATAATTGAATCTTGTAGATAACTAATTCACCCCCCATCCCCCCTCTCAATTATCTCTTGGGACTATTCCTAACAATTGGTATCAGATCCAAGTGCCTCAGAGAAAAAATTTAATAGCTTGAGTTTGATCAGATGACATACTTCAGAAAAGAAAGTCCTAAGTTTGATGGAGATAATTATCTTGATTGGAAGAACAAGATGGTGACTCATTAGAAGTGCATTGCTTTTGAAGTTTTTAATGTAACCATCAAAGAAGCCAAGATTCCTACCTTATAAGACCTTTCAAAAGATGATGCTACTAACATATAAAAGGAATTGTTTCATGATAATGTTATTTCTAAAGAATCTCTTATCAGCGCCCTATCTGATGGTGAATTTTTAGAAGTAAAGAAGGTAGATACTGCCCACAAAATATGGAATCACCTAGAAGACATATTTGAAGGAGACAAACAAGAAAAAGATGTGCATAGAAAAATATGGAAGAAAAGATACAATGCATTAGAGATGCTTCTTGAAGAAAATATTAGAGCTTACAATCAGAGGATTAAGGAAGCAGTTGCTGGAATTAGAAACAATGGCAGAGAGATTTCAAAGGAGGACATTATGGATAAGTTGATGACTACTCTCACTCTTGAATATGAAAGAAAGATGAAAATCCTTGATGAGACCATGTAGCTTACATCAAATTTCAAGAGAGAGACCTTGATCAATAAAATCTTAGCTTTTGAGATTTCAAGATTGAAGATAGAACCAAAGAGTGAGACAACTTTCAAAGAAATAGTTCATGGTAAGAAATCTGCGAACACTTCTGGTAATTTTGATGATGATGATGAAGAGAAAACATTAGATGATTTTATTGCTATGATTGCCAAAATAGAAAAGAAAGGAAAAGGAAAATATGAAGGTCAATTACCATTTAAGTGCTTTTCATGTAATAAGATCGGTCACTTTGCATCAAAGTGTGCCACTAGAACTAGAAAGTTCAAGAAGGATTACAAGCCTAAGTATTCTAAGGAATGCTACTATGATGGAGATGGAGTTTCAAATGAAGAATCTAGTGAAGAAGAAATTGGATTCATTGCTACTGTAGAAAAAATAAATAACAAGACAATTCATGAAGACAAGAAAGAGAATCAAGAGCTAGCATTGATTCCACAAGATGACATAAGGACAGACTGGATTATAGATAGTGGTTGTTCACATCACATGATAGGTGATAAAGGTAGGTTTGTTCATTTGGACATATACAATGGAGGTATGGTCAGATTTGGAGACAACACTCCTAAACCAATAGTTGGTAGAGGAGCCATCACCTTGGATGGAAAGAATAGTACTGATGATGTTCTTTATGTTGATCGTTTGAAACATAACCTTCTTAGTGTTGGATAGTTACTTGGAAAATGTTATCAGTTGGAGTTCATAGATGAAAAATGCATCATTAACAACAAATATGGTGTTATGATTGCATCAGGCACAAAGACAAGAGGTAATGTTTTTCAACTCAATTCAAAAGCAAGTTGTTTTGTTGCTAAAGTTGATGACAGTTGGTTGTGGCATAAAAGACTGTCATATCAATTTTGATAAGATAGTAAAGATAAGAAATGTTAAGGAATTAAGAGATCTACCTAGAATAGAAAATCCAATTGATACTATATGCAAGGAATGTGTGATGGGAAAGCATGTGAGAAATTCATTTAGGAGCAAGTAGAATTTAGCAAAGAACAAGTTGGATCTGATTCATACAGACCTATGTGGGCCAACTCAAACAAGATCATACTATGGTGAAAGGTATTTCATTTTTTTTGTTGATGATTATACTAGGATGATTGGGTTGTGTTCTTAAAAGATAAGTGAGAAACCTTTGAGAAGTTCAAAATATTCAAAGCTAAGGTTGAGAATGAATTTGGACTAAAGATAAAATGTTTGAGATTGGATAGAGGAGGAGAATTCACCTTTGATAGATTCTATGAGTACTACGAAGAAAATGGAATAAAGAGACTGTTAAGTGCACCTAGAACCCCTCAGCAGAATGGAATTGTAGAGAGAAGAAATATGATAATTCTTGATTCAACGCACACCATTATGATAGAAGGAAAAGTTGCACACACCTATTGGAGAGATGCGGTCAATATAGTAGTCTATACCATCAATAGAATTCAATTGAGGCCAGGAACTGACAAAACACCATATGAGCTATGGTTTGGTAATATTCCCATAGTAAAATACTTCAAAATCTTTGGAAGCAAGTGCTACATCAAGAGGGATGAAGTAGTAGGCAAGTTTGATGCAAGAAGTAATGAAGATATTTTTCTTGGTTAATCTACTAAAAGTAAAGCTTTTCATGTTTCAATTTAAGATTGAAGAAAATCATTGAAAGTTCTCATGTAAAGATTGATGAGAAGTTTATGATTCAAGAGAGATATCATGATTACTCACCCATGATTAAGGAAGAACCTAGACCCTCTACTAGTGAGATAGTTATTGAAGAAATATTTGACAGTATTGATGTGTTATTCAATGACCTTGAGACAAGTGAAGAAGAAACTCCCAAGGCTGATAAGTCAGCATCACCTAAAGTTCCAAAGTTTACATCAAGAAATCATTCCAAGATAGACATCATTGGAGATCAAAGCACCAAAGTCCTAACAAGGTCCTGAGAAAAGAACTCAGCTAGCAGTGAAGCGATATTTTTACTATCTCAGATTGAAACTTTAAGTGTTGAAGATGCATGTAATGATTTAGATTGGCATGATGCTATGAAAGATGAACTTGATCAGATTGTTAAGAATGGCACTTGGGAACTGGTCCCAAGACCTAGTGATAAGAATGTGATTGGAACAAAATGGATATTTAGAAACAAGATGAATGAAGATGGTACAGTAGTAAGAAACAAAGAAAGATTAGTATGTAAAGGATATGCGCAAAGAGAAGGCATTGATTATTCAGACACATTTGCACCTGTGAGTAGATTAGAAGCTATTAAGTTGTTTGTAGCCTATGCTATAGTCAAAAACTTAAAATTTTATCAGATGGATGTCAAGTCAGCATTCCTAAATGGAAACATAAAAGAAGAAGTATACATTGAGCATTCAGAAGGATTCACCTTATTAGACAGACCTGATATGGTATGTAGATTGAAGAAGGCCCTCTATGGACTTAAGGAAGTCCCTAGAGCATGGTATGCAGGACTAGATGGATACCTACCAAAGATTGGATTCAAGAAAGGAGCAACAGATTATAATCTATTCATTAGAGAGACATCCGAAGGTTTTCTTCTTGTAGCTATATTTGTTGATGACATTATCTTTGGAGGTAATGACAAACTAAGTGCTGAATTTGCTAAAGAAATGAAGAATGAGTTTGAGATGAGTATGATTGGTCCTATCAAATACTTTTTGGGACTAAATATGAAGTAGACATAAAAAATGAATTTGTATTAATCAGTCAAAATATGTGAAAGAGATACTGAAAAAATTCAAGATGGATGATTGCAAGCTAGTAGGAACCCCTATGATCACTAGATGCAAGATTAGAAAAGAAGATGACTCACCAGTAGTAGATATAACATTGCATAAGTCTATGATTGGTAAATGCATATATCTTACTTAGACTAGACCTGATTTTGCTAATGCAGTTGGCATAGTTGGAAGATTTGTAGCAGAACCTAAACAAAGTCACCTCATGGTAGTAAAGAGAATATTCAGATACTTGCAGGGCACTACAGATTATGGTCTATGCTATCCTAATTCAGAAAATGTTGAGCTTCATGTGTACACTGATGCAGATTGGGTAGGATGTGTTGATGATAGAAAGAGTATTTCAGGAGGAGTAGTGTTTCTTGGTGATAGACTTTTCACTTGGACAAGAAAGAAACAAAATTGTATCTTAGTCAATAGCAGAAGCAGAGTATGTTAATGCAGCTTTGAATTATTGTACAATTGTTTAGATCAAACAGATGATAAATGATTGTGGAATTTGGATTGATTATCCTATTTTTATTCACTATGATAACACTAGTAGTATCAATATGACAAAGAACCCTGTGATGCATGCAAATACAAAGCACATTGAGATCAAGTATCACTTCCTAAGAGAGAAAGTGGCAGAGATAGAAGTCAAGTTGGACTATGTGAGTACTAAAGATCAGTTGGCAGATATATTCACAAAGCCCTTGCCTAAGGATAATTTTGAGTATCTCAGGGAGAATATGGGAGTCATTACCTTCCCTATTTCTACTTATAAAAAAGAAGGAAAGGCATCAGTCCTCTAGGACTGGTGGAAGGTTGACTACTCTATCTCAGGAGTAGTACTGATACTTAAAATAAATGGCACCCTTTTCCATTGATGTCAAAGGGGGAGTAATATAAAGAGTCATGAAAAATAGAAGCAAAAGAGGAGTAATATACTAAGGGGGAGTAGCATTCAGATATGACAACAGTTTAGTTGAGGAAATGGAGAATATTAGAAATATTACAGCAGATAGCGGATTCATCTTTGGGGGATTTTTGAAGAGGAAATGGAGAATGTTATAAAAGAAATGTTCATTTGGGTTGATGATGGTTTTTCATTCCACATGTTGCCATCAATGCCAAAGGGGGAGATTGTTGGAGATTTTCCAGTAGGTCAATACTGACTGTATGTTTGTCATTGATGACAAAATATAGAAAGTAGCATGCATAGAAGTCTTATATAATAAGATTTTTGTATATGTAGCATGGACATGACATCAGCATGATATCATGGGAGCAGAGGTTAACTATTAGTACAGATAATTATATTATAGTTGGTGTCAGCAATGTTCCTAACAGAGTCACAGACAGTGTTCTATGTATGGTTGTCCGTACAATTATCATGGAGCCTTGTACACTTGGATATATGTTGAAGAAATGTTAGTGATGTTTTAGTTATGGATGCATAGTTTGTTAATGAATGCAAGTAAAGTTATGCAGTCGCTATTCACTAGTAGAAGTTTCTTGTGTTTGTTTAGAAGAGCCGACAGAGATTTTATTGGTTCTTGAGTTGCGCTTATCTTGAGGGTATGTGCCCTTGGAGTTAAGCTTGGAGAATTGTTATTAATGTTTGGTTAAGAGTGCATAAGTTAATTCAGCTTGAGGAGAAAGATCCAATTGTTTTGGTAGAGCCGACAATGTGTAGCATGCGTCTACATTTATCTTATTAGATAGGTCCCAGATTGTGTTGCGTGCATAATAGAGTTGACAAAATGTTTGTTGGAGTTTGTTATGGTTTTTCTATTATGATTTCAAGGTAGTTGTGTTGGAAATTTGGCTGAGTTGATTACATAGATGTTTTCATTATGGAAACATATGATCCACATGAAGATCACACAAGTCAGAGAGCAAGTATGATAGAGCGCATTGTAAATTTGTCTAAGTGTGAGACAGTATTTTCACCAGTGCACCTGGACATAGTTTTTGTTTGCGACATTGATTGGAGTAAGTTCAGTGCTTGTGCACTTGAACATAGACTCTATGGTGACTAATGATGACCCATCTCAGAGCACAAGTCAGTACAACATGTACAGGAGTTATGACAGTTTTTCTAAAGACAGTGTGAAGCCGACATGACTGAATATGAAGGTAGAATTGGTAAAGAGTTAAAGGATTATTTTGTTTATCAAAATAATGTCTTAAAAATATAAAGGGATGACATCCTAGATGTTTACCCTTGGATAAAGTTATTTTGTAATATGGCAGCCGACCAAGTAAAGTTATTAGCCTTAATAACTTGTATAAATGTAATTGTAAAATGTAAGAAAGATGTATGTAATATGTGAGATCTATGATGTATATGTAATAGCAATAGTGAAAGAGAAATGAAGAGATATTGATGCAAGAAGTATAAGGTTATGTACCTTTCCCTCTTTTTGTAATTAGTGTATATTGTACATTACTTTTTTTGGGTAGTGGGCTCAGCTGGTAATCACATTTTGTACTACCAACTCCTAACAAGGTTGAGGCTTCTAACAAGGCCTATAGTCCCTTAATCAGGACTGATACACTATATGCTTGTAATAGACTTCTAATAAGGTCAACATCCTTAATAGGATACTTTTGATTAGTGGATCTTTTTGGGTACCATCCCCACCGGGGTTTTCCCTTGGCCAGAGTTTCCTTGAGAACAAATCATGTGTTATGAGTTCTTTAGTTTTATTGCTATGCATTTTGTTTAGCTTCTTATGTTATGCATGTGTAAAGATAATCTGTTATATCCATAATTGGGAAAAATATAAAGTTTGTAGAATACTAATTCACCCCCCCTTCTCAGTATTCCCTATTTCTAACAATTGGTATCAGAGCTTAGTTACTCAGAGAAGAATCATTCAAGGAAAGCCTAGCAGCTTGAGTAAGATCTCTATGGATATAGATCAACTATAGAGGAATCTTATAGAAGCTCTTGAATAGATTGATATGCTTACTAATGAAAGAGACACTTTAAAAGGGAAATATGATGATGCAAAGAACCTCATTGAGAAATTGAAAAACAAGTTGGAAGATCTGAAATCTGAAAAGGAATCCAAAGTTCTTATTGAATATTATGATCACAATTTTAAAAAAGAAAATGAGATCCTTAAGCATGAACTGAAGATAGAGAATTTGAAGCTTGGCTTGAAAGATGGAAATAACAAGAATGAAGCAAATCTGAAATCTGAGAATGAAAGTCTAAAGACTAAAAATGAAGGACTAAAATCTAAACTTGGAAATGTAACATCTGAACTTGAGAAAGTCAATTTGTAGTATGCTGAACTTGAAAAATACAACAAGATTGTGAAAGGAAAACTGACTTAATCCAAGCAACAACTTGAAAGGCTATATTCAACTAGTGAGAAGATTGATGAACAAGCATTTTTTCAGAAACCATTCTATGATAAGACTGATCTTGGATTTAACACTCTTAAAGAAAATGATGAAATCAAGGAACCATATCTGAAAGTATCTGAAAGCATAGATGAGAAGAAGTCTGATGAGATCAACAAATCTAAAGATACACCTAAAGAAGAAGAATCACCGAAGCAAGAGGAATCACCCAAAGGTATGCAAAGAGAATTCAAAGGTAGATGTTTTTCTTGTAATACTATTGGTCATATGAAGAGAGATTGCACAAGTAAGCAATTTAAACCTCTTAATGGTTATTGTTATAATTGTCATGGTTTTGGACATAGAGCTATTGAATGTAGAAAACCTAAGTTTATTGAGAATAAAAATAATAGTAAAATGTTTAGGAATACTAACAATGTAGATAAGAAACCTACAGAAGATATGAACAGAAGAAATGGAGTAATATGTTATAGATGCAACAAGGTTGAACACATTGCTAGAAATTATAGAGCACAAATTAATCCACTTGGACCAAGATATGGAAACAATAGAATTGTTTGTCAGATATGGAACAAGATTGCACATACAACAAGGTTTTGCAGAATGAACAATGGAGTTTTTCATCCTAACCCTAACCCTAGAAATCATAGGAGAAGTATCTTCTTGCATATATCTGGTTTGTATCTCCATATGTATATATATGTATCTCTTCTTGGTGATGCAAGATCATAGGTACCAAGTATCATCTCCACCTGGCTTCATAGGTCTAGCGATCCCTCAAAATCCTTGACCATTGTTGTTGTTATGGAGATATCACCAGGTTCCACAGGGAGAAACTTCACCTTTGATCCTTTTATCCATAGGTGGCAAGTGTCGAGTCAATCCCTTGTGTGGATATCTTATGTGATCTCATAGTTGTTGGATTGGTGGATCTGGTAGCTAGTTCTTGTCTTCATGGTATGTTCAATGTTGTTAGTAGATTTCGATAGATATGACTTAGTAATTTATCATTATAAGAAGTTATGTATATAAATACTAGTGTGTTGTTGGGAACAAGTTAGTATGTGATTTAAATCGTGTGATTTAATATCATTAATAATAAATAATATATGTTATAGGATGTAATACCTCTCCTATGGTGATACTTGGACTTTTTTTTATTTGGACATTTTATTATGATGGTCGAGACTATACATTTGCATTTATATTTTGTGGATGATGATATGATGGATATGCTCATTTATGGTTATCATTTATATGTTTATGAGATTAGAAAACCATCTATTTTTATATGTTTTATGGATCTAACCCAATGTTTTGAATCTAACCATTATCATGATGTTTTATGTTTCGTGGATATCTATCTGATGTGTTTTTATGACTCAGGATGAAGTCGTAGTTACTCACTTAGTTGAGGTCCACATGATGTATCGATCCTGGTCATCGGCTTGCATATATCTGGTTTGTATCTCCATATGTATATATATGTATCTCTTCTTGGTGATGCAGGATCGCAGGTACCAGGTATCGTCTCCACTTGGCTTCATAGGTCTGAGCGATCCCTCAAAATCCTTGACCGTTGTTGTTGTTACGGAGATATCACCAGGTTCCATAGGGAGAAACTTCACCTTTGATCCTTTTATCCTTAGGTGGGAAGTGTCGAGTCAATCCCTTGTGTGGATGTCTTATGTGATCTCACAGTTGTTGGATTGGTGGATCTGGTAGCTAGTTCTTGTCTTCATGGTATGTTCAATGTTGTTAGTAGATTTCGATAGATATGACTTAGTAATTTATCATTATAAGAAGTTATGTATATACATACTAGTATGTTGTTGGGAATGAGTTAGTATGTGATTTAAATCGTGTGATTTAATATCATTAATAATAAATAATATATGTTATAACAATGTTATTTTTAATATTTAACATTAATAATGTGCCTTATTTATGGTATTATTTTATAATACTAATAATGACAAAGAGTCTATAGCAATAAAAAATAATGGTAGGTTTCATCTTATATATATATCGCTATTAGATTTGGTAAGAATATGGATTTGAAAATAATATATTTTATAATAATAATATATGTACACATAGGCATATGGGTGCACACATATGCATATGCATACATATATTTATATACAATTATTGGTAGGTAATTATTATATTATATTAATGAATAATTAAAGTAGCTTATGATGTGATTGTACTTAATAATTATTATTATTTAACTTTCCTAAAGTAAAGGAAATATAAATTTAATTATGTTAATAGATTATAGTTTTATAAATTAATTTATCCCTTTTCGAGAATAAGTTTTCACAACCGTATTATTAATGATTGAGAGGTTGGGATGGTTGCACAGTTGGGTTACCCGTATTATAGTATGTGAAACATTATTACATTATTGGTAATAGTGTGTATATTATGATATTATTTTGCCGACCATCTGTACATTATATAAATGTTGTGTTATTGTGTTATGAATGCTATAATAATTTATTATTCTTTCATTTGTCAATGGTAATATTCTGTCAAAATAAAATATATACGTTTCAATAAAATTATTGGAGTTCTTTTCTTGTTATAAACAAAATTTTTTTTATTATATAGTTATAAAATATATGTTTCAAAAAAACAAAAAAAAAAGAAAAAAAAAAAGTGGGGGTTAAAAAGTAAAATTTTAATGGAAAATGTTTTGGGGAAGTGGGGGCCACCACCTTCCCTACTCCCCTACGGCATCTTCTCGTAGTAGTAGGCACTACTACGGTAGTACCTGACTGCTACGGTAGCAGGTACTGCAGTAGCAGTACCTGACTGCTACGGTAGCAGGTACTGCAGTAGCAGTACCTTGCTACGTCCGCAGACTAGGGAAGTGCGTGGGCACTTAGTAAATGGGGTGCGGGGCCCACAGGGTCCCCCCCATGAGTCATTGTTTTTGAAACCAAATTTGTATTTGGTATTTTTAAAATTTATTTTAGATTTAATGATTATTAATTTTCTATCAAATTTAGTTATTGATTTATAGTATTTAATAGTTTAGGTAGGTTGGTTTATAAATATTGGATGTATAAATGAAAACTATCTTAGTTTATTTAGATTTTTTTTGTAATAGTAGCTTTATACAAGTATAACATTTAAGTATTTCTTATACTTTAAGTTATACTTGTATAAAGGGACTAGGTACCTTTTGGATTGAATGGGATAGGTTTCAATTTCCTAGGAGTTAAGTTGCAACTTCTAGATTTTAGATTTTTAACAAAATCAGACTTAGTCTATTTCCA
Source organism: Chamaecyparis obtusa (assembly GCA_027943335.1). NCBI lineage: Eukaryota > Viridiplantae > Streptophyta > Pinopsida > Cupressales > Cupressaceae > Chamaecyparis > Chamaecyparis obtusa. Next base: position 137,032 of record BSBK01005783.1, read on the forward strand.
ACTTAGAATGAACTTTATGGAGTGTTATCTTTGGTATATGGAATATTGTGAAAACCTTAAAATTGTCCATTCCTTGTTTAGTGGAGGTTATGTTCAGTGCATTTAGATGCCTTAACAGGGATAGAATGTGTGTAAGGAGCAGTTTAGGGTTTAGAGTCTTCTAAGAGGATCAGGACATTCTAAACATCCTTAAACGTACCTAATTTCTCTAAACATCCATAAACTATCCTATTATTTCCAATTCTTTGTAGCAGTTTTCAAATGTGTTTACAATGTGCTTCTACTATGTGTATGATGTAATTGTGATGTATGGGTTGACGGTAGAAAACCTAATGACACCTAGTGAGTGGCTCTCAGTGTGGGGCCGGGGCCCTAAAGTGGCTAGAACCAGGATAACCGACTGAAGAGTTATTTAACAAGTGAAAACTTAATTATACTTATGGGAATGGTTTAAAACATTAAAAAGATTAAATGTGCCTCACCCATGCCATTAGTGCTAGTAAAGGCTATGGATGGGAGTGGGAGAAGGTACCTATGCATAGGTACGATTGAATGGTGCTTGTCTGTATGAAAGGCATTCGATCCCGCATGTGCCTACTTGGGGGCCGGGGCCTAAAGTGGCTAGTACCAGGACAACCCAAGGAGTGAGGGCTATGTGATGACACTCACTTAGGTTGTTTCTTAGAGTTTCTACCAAGCCTTAGAACCTTTTTGGGGAAAGATTTATACTTTGATCATCTTTTATTTTCTATTTGGGAAAGGTTACCCAACCCTAGGTTTGGCCTAGCTATGCCTTCTTTGTGGACCTTGGTGTTTATCTCCTAGCACAGGGGAGTGGGCCTTTGGGTATCCACTTGGTTGGGTGGTAAATATTTTATCGAGGTATCTTTTGCGGATGCAGTGTTTGAAGATTCATGCTTGCTTATGTACCAATTTTTGAAGAATAAAGGCTTTGTGATTATCTTTCATGATGTAAAGTTATTGTTACCTCCTGAGTAGAGATGAATGTAATGTAATCATTGATGTAATTTAAAATGTTGTATCTGGAATGGGTAGATTTAGGAAAAAGGGAAAGGGAGATGTGAACTTTATGTATATGATCTATGTTGAAGGATTTTGTACCATTTCAAGTATGTTAGTATGTTTCTTATTATTGATTAAGTGAAAAAGGCTATTGAAGAACAAATGTATTAATTGCAATGTATCAAATGATTTAGATGATTCTATTTGATTTAAAAGTTAGATTGTTCATAAAGAATACTTAGGAATATAGATGGTTTTTAAATGGAAAGTTGAAATGAAAATATTTTGTATTTCTTAAAGATATGATGCAATTGGCTTTGGGAAATAAATCTTGTTGTTAGTTTACTTAATGGATTTGAATGAATCATGCATTTAAATGAAAAGGGAACCTTGGGAGGAATCTAAGTTTAAGTTTGGTTCACATAATTCTTTTTAAAGTTCAAAATTTTTCATAAATTATTACTTAGGTTTTCTTTAACAAAGAGAATCTTTGTTCTCTTCCCTGGTTCCCTTGCGAGGCATGACAATATGTGTGAAATTCTGAGAATTCAATTGTTTGAGAACTTGGAGAAGATTAAGAAGGCAAAGTATGCACAATTTAGATTTTCATCTTTGATCACTTACATGTTTTTCCACTTATTAAGAAGATTTCCTTACACCATTGCAAGTGACTGGAATGATGGACAAAATACAATGGAAAGGATCAATAAAGTGTATATGAGGCATGTTATTGACAAAGTAAATGAGAGTGCAATGTTGGTGATGAAGACTTTTTAGAACTTGGTAACTAGTAGATCAAGGATCCCATAGTCTCTTGTGGAGAAATAAAAAAATGAAGTATGTTTTATGGTTGATACTGACTTTACCTACATTGAAGCAGTAGAACCTAGAATTGAGTTCATAGACCCTCTTGGCTATGAAATATCTAAAACTGAGATAGAAGAATATGTGAATAGGCTACTTAAGTGCAAGGTTGACACTCACAGTAATAGATTTTGAACTTTTGAAGAAAATTTCAACTTCGCAAAGGCTATACTTGAGGAGAAGCAGTCTAAGAAAAGAGTTAAGAGAATTATTAAGAGAATACTAAAAGATTCAGGAATGATAGAGAAAGAATTCTTAGTGGAAAAATAGACAGTAGTAGCAATCAAAGATATTGGATAGAAAGAGAATTTGTTTGTACCTCCCTTGTCATCTAGTGCAGTACAGTAGGAATCTACACAAGTCAAAGTGAAAGTAGAGGAACCTGATCAGGAACAAGAAGCAAGGAAACCTACTAGATGCTCTTCCTCCACACCTAGCAAGAGAGTGAAAGAAATTTCTACTGGACCTGGTAAGAGGCAAAAAACTTTGGTGCCACCAGTTCTTAGGAAAGTTGCAGAAATTAATGATGATGACACTACTATGAAGAAGAAAGCATGGAAACCTAGAGTTGAGAGAGTGAATGAAGAGATTATAAAAGATGGAGACTTTACTAAGATGAATAAATACTATGACCTCTATGACTACTCAAAGAGATTGAATCTTGAAAATGTAGTGGTCAAGCACTTGATTCTGGCTAATAAGAAGTTTGACACTATTTAGGGTAAGATACCTGATGACTTATTCAAGAAACTTTTTAACAAGAAGAAGAGAGCACAAGAGGAAGACAAATCTATCAGAGAGAATCTTGTGAAGAAACTATGTGATGTGAGAGATGATGAACATCTTAAACAAATTTTGAAGCCCCTTAGCACCCATTTAAGGACTAAAAGGAGAACCATTCAGATCATGGCAGGACAATATGAAGAAGTGAATACAGAGACAGAACAAGCAATAGTTAAAGTTATGGCAGAAATTGTTGGAGAGCCATCAGTTGCACTAGAGAAAGAAGAAGAAGAAAAACAAGAGGATATTCCCTCTCCAGTGGCTATAAACATTGAAGAAGAATCTATGAATGTTGAAGGTACAAAGATTTCCTTGGATACTGATGATAATGTATTAAAGAATCTAGAGAACATTGTTGACAATTCAGCTCTTGATGAATCGGATAGAATTGTAGAAGAAAAGCAGACCCAATCTATTGTTGAAGAACCTAAAGTGATAGAAGTGCAAACACCTATACCCTCTAAAGTAGAAATCAGTCTTACTCCTAAGACTAGAAAGAAGAAGAAAATTAGATCTTTGTTTGAGGATTTTGGAAAAGAAGTAGATAATGATGATCAGATGGAATTGATCACATCTTTGAACAAAATCATTGGGAAGAATAAGAAATTTAAAATTCTAGAAGGATGTCTAAAGGACCTTACTGAAAAGTTACAAGGTGTTGTAACTACATAGATTGTAGAAGCATACCCTCTAGAGAAAGAAAAGAAAGTGATGAGCACTTTTGATGATGAGTTCACTAACTTATCTGAGATTGCAAAGATAAAAGCACAGGCAGACTATGAGGCTAGAATGCTTTTGAAAATCAACCAAAATATCAGAAATGATATCAACAGTCTTGATATCTGTATCAAGGACTTGAGGAATAATTTTGGAATAGGAAAATCTTTGTACATACAGTGTACAAAACCAGAGACTTTGAGAACAGAAGAAGATCAGAAGATAGCATCTTATGGACTGAGCACACTACTCAATGTGGTAGTTTCCATTAAGAAATCATGGGAGAAGGAGATAGAAGCTATGAAGATTGATTTTGCAGATTATGTTGCAAGCCTACCGGCTTTTTAATAATGGATTAAGGTATAATTTTGAGATACAGTTTTGTAGCCCTCCCTACCTTTATTTTGTAAGGGGGAGAGATATTTAGCAAAAAATTGATTGTATATGATAAGGATTGATACTCTTAGGGGGATTATTTTATTAGAGATAAGATTTTTTGAGGATTAATAAGGATAGTATATATATGTTATACTATATCACAATTTTGACATTTTTGAGATTTTGGAGTTGTACACTTAGCCAATTTTCTCATATGTTGCCACCAATGAAAAAGGGGGAGATTGTTGGAAATTTGGCTAAGTTGATTACATGGATTTTGTCATTATAGAAACATATGATCCACATGAAGATCGCACAAGTCAGAGAGCAAGTATGACAGAGCGCATTGCAAATTTGTCTAAGTGTGAGACAATATTTTCACCAGTGCACCTGGACATAGTTTTTGTTTGTGATGTTGACTGGAGTAATTTTAGTGCTTGTGCAATTGAACATAGACTCTATGGTGACTAATGATGACCCATCTCAGAGTCCAAGTCAATACGACATGTACGGAAGGAGTTATGACAGTTTTTTTGAAGATAGTGTGAAGCTGACAAGACAGAATATGAAGGCAAAATTGGTAAAGAGTTAAGGGATTATTTTGTTTATCAAAATAATGTCTTAACAATATAAAGGGATGAAATCCTAGATATTTACCCTTGGATAAAGTTATTTTGTAATATGGCAGCCGACCAAGTAAAGTTATTAGCCTTAATAACTTGTATAAATGTAATTGTAAAATGTAAGAAAGATGTATGTAATATGCGAGATCTATAATGTATATGTCATAGAAATAGTGAAAGAGAAACAAAGAGATATTTGTTGGAATCATTTTCCATTGAATCAAAATCTCAAACTATCAATGCCTGATACAAATGCTAGATTTAACCCGATCCATGGGAGGCAATTAAGCCATTTTACAAATCTCCAAGGAGGTGTTGACCACCAAGTCAACAATCTCCCCCTCAGCATCGAGTGAGCCTTCAGAACCCACTGAAGGGAGACTCGAACCTATGTGTTGGAATCATTTTCCATTGCACCAATATCTTGAACTATCAATGCCTGATACAAATACCAAATTTAACCCGATCCATGGGAGACGGTTAAGCCATGTCATGAATCTCCAAGGAGGTGTTGACCACCGAGTCAACAATATTGATGCAAGAAGTATAAGGTTATGTACCTTGACCTCTTTTTGTAATTAGTGTATATTGTACATTACTTGTTTTGGGTAGTGGGCTCAGTTGGTAATCACATTTTGTACTACCAACTTCTAACAGGGTTGAGGCTTCTAACAAAGCCTATAGTCCCTTAATTAGGATTGATACACTATATGCTTGTAATAGACTCCTAACAAGGTCAACATCCTTAACAAGATGCTTTTGATTAGTGGATCTTTGTGGGTACCATCCCTACCGGGGTTTTCCCTTGGCCAAAGTTTCCTCGAGAACAAATCATGTGTTATGAGTTATTTAGTTTTATTGCTATGCATGTTGTTTAGCTTCTTATGTTATGCATGTGTAAAGATAATCTATTATATCCATAATTGGGAAAAAGATAAAGTTTGTAGAATACTGATTCACCCCCCCCTCTTAGGATTCCCTATTTCTAATAGGTTATAATAGGCCAAATTGATTATAACATTTGGAGGAAAGCTACTTATAGGCAGTCATTTGTGATTCCTGAAGTGTGGTTCTAAGTTGATGAAGTAGAGTAGAGAAGAGTGTGCAAAGTGTTGAACCATCAAAAGAAGGTCTATGTGACCAAGTAAAGTACTTGTGCTATTCATTGGAATTGATCTAGATAGTAGGTGAAAGTGCAATTCACCAAGATCCAAATATAGTGTGTATTTATTATTCAGAAGGTTGTAGCCTTCTCCCATTTGAGCAGTGAGCTCTCACACATTGTGTCCTCTCCCCTAACAGGGACAATTGTAAAAGACTCCTAATAGGGTCTGACCTTTGACCAGGTCTACTATACTTAATATATTGTAAGGCTACTTGTAATAGGGTAAAGGATCTTCTAACAAGGATCATTATACACTAGTATAGAGTATTAGTGGGTATCAAGTCCCACCAGGGTTTTTACCTTTTTGGGTTTCACCATAACCAAAATATTGGTGTTGTGTTCATGTGTTCTGTCATTTTGTTTATGCTTTATGTTTAAGTATACTTAATTGGATAAAGAATTGAATCTTGTAGATAATTGATTTATCCCCCTGCCCCTCTCAGTTGTCTCTTGGGACTATTCATAACATAATTTTTTTAGAGAATGTGGGTTTACCTTTAAACCTCACCTCTTATCATGAAACTTGATGTATCTCATATAAATCTTGATGTTTAGAACCATGATACCCACTTTTCTTTGATAAAACCTATTCTTCCACTTTTGAATACACTTCTTTATCATCTATCTGTTGTTCTTAATGAGAAAACTTCTATTTATTGTTGTTTCTTGAATGAATCTCACTGCTTACTCATTATGGATTTCTATTTACTGAAGAAAATCCTTTGTTCTTGTTTAGAAAATGCTTGTTCTACTTGAATATTTCCACTACAACATAACTTGTTGTTCATGCACTACTTGACCGACATTTATGCTTTGATTAAAGGCTTTAAAGCTTAGGCATGATCATACATCCCTACTTCTTGAGAATAATATTCAGCCCCAAAGGTAAAGGTTGTCCTTTGGTTCCTTGTCTTTAGATATGGGTCTCATAAGAAACTATGCACATCATATATAATTTACTTTAATCAAGTTTTGGAGAAACCCGTCTTGCACTCCTCCTCTCTCTACATTCTTTAGTTAACTGTGTTTCAAATAATTTTATCAACCATCTTGGAATACTATTTTTGTTGTGTATATTGATTCATTTTATTACATAATAGATTGATTCATTGTGGGGCATGCAAATGACATTGGAGGAGGTACTAAAGCATAGGATGAAGATGGCATTAGTGGAGGTGTTAGCACATGCAAAACATTTCATGGCCATAGCCTTTTTCCCCTGGTCTCTGCAAGTTTTTTCTAGCTCCCTGGTTCTTAAACCCTTTAGAAACTCAGAAACTAGTCGTTGAACTTCAAATATTCAGATATGCCCTAGCCCTATTTTATTTCTTCATTACCTTTTCGGGCCACTTAAATCCCTTTTTCCACACATGGTTATTTTTCCTTCTTCGTGTTCGCTGAATCGCTTAATATTATTTCATGCCTTTATGTCATTTAGTGAACCCGTGAATGTATGTTATCTTACCTCAGTCGCTAAGTCTCCTAATCCTCAGATGGTTACACCTTCTATTTAGCGATCTAGCGACTATGTGTTCGTGTATTCTCTGGATGTCTTGTGGTTATCGGCTAACATCTAGTAATCCTTTAGGTTGTTAAGATTTGATTTCGCGACCTGGCGACTCACAGTTATCTCTCGGTCGCTGAATCTTGGCGGTTAAGTCCTTAACATTCAGCGACTTGGCTGGCGGTTTGCTTTTCTTTAGTCATGTAATCACTAGATGGTGGGCCTGGTTTTTCCTAAGTGAAATAACAATGCAGATAAGATCTACGATTGCTGCATGATCACAAGGAATATTCCTCCCTCTTGCGATCATGAGACCACCATTCGATCTTCCCAAAAGATAAGGCTTTCCTCGGTGTGGGTCCAGTGTTAGTGACTTGGTGGTTTCAATGAATGGTGGTGTGACGGGTGGCATTAGGCGGGCCCAAGTGGGGTCTAAGTTTTTAGCGGTCTGGATAAAAAGAGTTGGTGGTGCCGATAAGCATAGTCTTGTCATGCATTCACAGAAAGATTTGGCAGTTCATTAGATTGACTGGTGACTTAGCGAACAAGGGGTCACGTAGTCGCTAGAGTTTTAGTGAAAGGCATGAAATGTCTCTCAAATTGGCGGAGGTCTTTGTCGCTAGTTCACTGAATATGACTAGGCTATTTTGAAAGAAAATCCTAAAAACACAAAAGTAAATGGATCGAACGGCTGTGTTTTAAAGTTGATAAAGGTTTGAACGGGGGCCGTTGTTTCTCTACAAGCACCATAGAAGTGACTATTATGATTCAAATTCAAATTTCTATAGAAGGTTCAAGCGACAGAAGTACCATAAATTCAATTTTTGAGTGGCTGAGGTGGTTGAAACTAATTTTCTCCGCCGATCTAGTGTGCTCCAGGGTGTCTGACTTGATTGTAGAGAAGATGTTTCAACGCAGAGAAATAAATTGATGGTACCAAAGGTAGTTGCAAGGTCATTTCTCAGTTGTGTTTTGCAATTTTTTTTGAGTGATCTTTAGTGGTTTTACAGTAGATTCTCATGATTGAAGATCAGTGTTGATTATGTACGCTCAGGGTTTCTGGTTTGCCCTCCATTTTGTATTGATTTCTCATCTGGTTTGAATTGTTTTGGTGGTTGGAAACCAAACCCTAACCATGGTTACCCTTAGCTTGTTGCATCCTAACTTGTGTGGGATTTCAAGGTAACCATGGGTATTTATGTGGGGTTTTCTAATTTTCAAAGGGTTCTAGCTTTGAAGTTCTAAAGAGTCCCTAGTTCTGGCTCTAGGATTGTAACACTTTTGTTTTTAGTATCTTGTTGGTGATAGAGAAAAAGTTGTAGGACTAAGCCATAGTTTGCAAGCTTGACTTCTTTGGATTGTTTTGTTTACACTTAAGGATTCAACAGACTTAATACAACTACATGACTCTTATCTCTCCTATGTGTCACTCTGGTAGATTTTGAATTTTCTAATTCACTGCATGTTGTTTCATGTATATGTTTTCATTCTTAAGTTCTAATCCAGGCTTAGATGAAATTATGCTTTAGATGGAACATAGATCTATCATATTGTCTATATAAGGATTCTTATAAGTAGTAAAGAGGGATCATGGGTGTATTTATGGTTTTGAATCTCATCTCTTTTCTGGTGTGTGTGACATTCATGTCTCAGTAGATCTTGCCCAATGGATGAGGCACTGGCCTGAAATAAGTATCTCTTTATCAACAAGTATTGAATGCTCTTGTTATGATCCAAAAGCATAAAGATAAGAACCATCCTTCAATTTTTAAGTATTTGGTTGTATGTGCTCCTGCCCATGGTGATTGAGAGTCAATGAGTGTGTGGTTAACACTTAGTACTTTCTCACCATCTTTCATCTATTATTTAAACCTAGTGTCTTGGTGTGTGAAGTATATTTCATACTAGGTTAGGTACACCCGTGTTGGTCTTGCAGAGCCAGAAGCAGAAGAGGGCATATTAAGTCCCTATAGTTGGTCCAGTTTCCTTGCAGAGCTCTCACACTTGGAGTTAACCATTCCTAATATCAGTCTCAAGGTATATTGGTAGCCTGTTAGAGCATAAGCATCATTTTGGACACCAACAAGATGGCGACTCTACTGGGGAGACTAATGGTAAAATGTATACATCCTAACTAGTAGGTCATCATTGGAAACATAGAGTTGTTCCTATCTCTTGTCATCTTAACTCATTTGGAAAGGTGTAAAGTAAGGAAAGAAGTATTAAAAAATTCCCAATATTTGGGTGGTGACTCAAACATCTCTGTAGCAGAGCTAAGTCAGTGAATATTTTGCAAGGAATGAGTTATATGGGTACTAGATCTTGGAGAAAGAATAATCCTAAAGACATAGTGGAAGAAGGTATTCTAGGTACCTCTGTACCTAGTATTACAAGGGAAGGAAGGAAAAAGAAAAGGAATGTTTCTCATACATGGAGAAGTAAGAAGAATACAAGACAAGAAAACCAAGTCAAACCTGGTCAAGAAGAAAATATTTCAGAATATGAAGAGGCTGTTGACTTGGGACTGAATCAGTATGAAGATGAGTTTCAAGTGGGAGATGATGAGTCAGAGACCACACTCCCTAAATCAGAAGAGATCTTTGAGGAGGTCTATGAACTAGAAAAAAGAGTACAAGAGCAGCTTTCCATTAGAAAACAAAGAGAAATGAACAAAGAAGACAAAGTAAGACAGGCCATGGCAAGGGCTGAAAAGTTAAAGAGGCAATTAATTTTGTCCCAGAGCCTGATAGAGTAGAGGAACAGCCTATTGTGCATAAGGTGTATGAAGACACCAGACCCAAAGATAAAGGTAAGCAGAAGGCTGTTGGAATTTAGATAAATGAACAAGTTGTTGTGGATAGGACATCAGATCCAGGGTTGAGATTGGATTTAGATTTGGAGATAGCAAGAAGATAGAAGGAGGTACTAGATAAAGAGCTAGAGAGAGTAGAGTTGGAGGCTTCTGCTGCAGAAATCAAAAAGAAGATTGATTTTCTCAAGCATGCTTCAAGACCCTCTAATGTTGCTGCTTCTTTCTTAGGACAAGGTGGAACTCAATGTAACAATGCTACTCAAGTACATGGTGTACCTAGTCTACTAGAGCTCCTAATGTTTCTAACACAAGGACAACTACATCTCAAGGAGTGGATCTATCACATGGAGCTCCTATTCATGAAAGGTATAAACAACTTGTTTTCTTTGGTATTCATGGTTATCCCAATGTTATTCTGGATGAGATTAGAAAGAAGCTCCCAAAGTTCACTAGGAATAATGTCATTTCATGTGAGGAACATTTAAAGCACTTCATAGATGTAATAGATGATTACAATATTGAGCCTGATGATGTTATTATGAAGTTATTTGTTCAATCTTTAACTGAAGATGCTAGGGATTGGTTTAGAAGTTTACCCCATGCTAGCATAGGATCATGGAATGAATTTAAAAATTGTTTCAAGGAACACTATGGTGATAAAACTAATGAGGGTTTTATCCTAAATGAATTTAACTACATAAAGAAGAATCAAAATGAAGAGGTCCTTGAATTCAATATCAGGTTCCAAAAGGCCATGCATAGGCTCTTGCAGGTTATCAAATTAGATGACAGGGTATGTCTTGTGACATACTTGAATGCCTTTGATGCAAAGATGGGATATCTCTTGAGAGATAAGAACCCTAGAAATCTCAGGGAAGCTTACAAATTGGCCATCAATATTGAGAGGAATAGGAGAATATCAGGGAAGATAAGAAGGAGAGAAGATTGTAGACCTCAAATGCAAAATGAGAAAGAAATGGGGAGGTCTTCTAACTCTAAACCCAAAGAGGACGATAGCCTAAAACAAATTTTAATGGCTTTGGAAGGTTTAAAGCCTGGAGAAAAAGGAAACAATAGGGCTGTGAATATGGAGAGGTCAGCTCCAAACAACTATCGCAGACAGCCAAGAATGCATAACTTTCCTTATAATACTTAGTGGAAGGATGGCAATCCCATCTTCCCACCCAAGCAGGAAAGTTCTGATGGAAGGATCCCTGATCCTTTACAAAGAAATTTAGTGAATATAGCTGATGATGTTCCATGGTGTGTTGTTTGTCAGTCTCCTCATAGTCTAGAACATTGTGTGATTGCTTTGAATCTATCTAATAATCAGGAAGGAGAGGAGCAATATGACAAGGAAGGATGTGGTATGAATTCTTCACATGCATGGGATGAAGCTGTTTCCACTGATGAGGAAGAAGAGTATGATGATGTTGGATGTGGTGTAGTGAAATCTAAGGTGGAGAAAGTTTCTTTAAGAAGACCATCAGATGAAGAAATTGCTCAGATCATTGCAGACATGGTTACTCATGCTAGGAGTAACTACAACTTGAGAAATAGGACAGTAGGAGGTGCAAATGGTAAGCTAGGCAGTATGTTTATCAAAAGGACAGAAAATGATGTACACCAACATGAAGAAAAGGGAAAGGGTGCTTGTGTTGCTAACCAAGTAAAGGTAAAAAAGAAAATTATGCCTATTACAGCACCTAGGAACAAAGCAAAGACATTAGATGTTGTTGTTCCTTCCTTTCAGAAGGGAGAGGAACCTTCTCTCAAAGAAAAATTTGATTTGACAAAGGATAAAGTTGTCATTGTCTTTGAAGGAGACTCAAATGACCAAAAGTATGTTCCAATTGACATGAAAAAATTGCTATCACAAATCACTGTCAAGGTTCCACTCTTGGAGATGATGAGAATAGAAGAACATAAAGCTAAGGCCTTGGATTGGGTTAATGGCATCTCTTCTTCACTAAGCATTCAAGAAGGGAGTAGAAATGACAAACATGTGGCTTCTTTGGAAGACATATCTGAAAACAAGAATGAAGAGATTTTTTCTAAGATCCCTCAGGTCTTCTTGGACACAAATATTGTAAACAATGCATCAGGGATAGTGGATCCTTTCTTCTTGTCTCTTGTAATAAATGGAAAGACCTTGAAGAATTGCATGATTGACTTAGGAGCATCAAACACTATCATGCCTATAGAGGTAATGAAGTCATTAGGATTGAAGGTTGATACACCCCATGGGAGATGTCAGGCTATGGACTCAAGAGAAGTGCTAGTCATTGGTACAATTAAGGCTTTGCCTTATAAATTAGCTGCATTTCCTAACAAACAATTAACTATGAGTGTTCTTGTAGTTGATATTCCTCCTCAATATGGAATGCTACTGTCTAGAAGGTGGAGTGCTTCAATGGGAGGAAGTATCCAATGTTACCTATCTTTTTCTACTTTTAGCATTGGAGGAGAAAGTGTAAAGGTGTCAAGAGAGACTAGAACTACACACATGATTGAGGAGGAAAATAAGATAGTATGAACTGCTTTATTGACACCAGCATTGGTTCCTTTCATGTTCAAGAAAAAGAAACACATGAAGAGGTCAAGCCTATCTTATTGGCTAATGATGAGAGTAACATGGTAGAGGATAATGTCCTATGGACATTATATTTTGATGGAGAAAATTCTAAGGAAGGTGCTAGAGCAAGAGTGATGTTAATATCCCTTAATGGTAAGACTTTCAAGTTTTCTTTCACTCTCCTATTTTCCTGCACAAACAATGTTGCTGAATATGAGGCCCTATTGATTGGTTTGAGACAAGCTTCTAAACATGGGATCAAACATCTTAAGGTTGTTGGTGATTTTGAGTTAGTGACATCTCAGATAAGATCAAATTATGCATCAAAGAATCAAAGGCTGAAACAATATAGAAATGCTATATGGGATGAGATTGAATGTTTCAGTGCCTTTGGTATTGATTGGGTGGATAGAGGCCAAAATAGAATGGCTGATTTGTTGGCTAACATAGCATTAAGGCCAGATGATATCACATTTGCTGAGATATCAAAGGTGGAATTTATGACCAGGCCTTCTATCCTGGATAACATTGAGAATTGGCAAGTATTTTCTGATGATCAAGATATATTGAGATTCTTGCAGTGTGAGTCTCACTTTGGTGGTCATGAGATGGATTTTAGTACTTATATTGACACCATAGATGAAAAAGAGAAGGTCCTTGGGAAGGAAGTACTACAATTGAAATCAAATAGAATCCCTAGGGGATTGGTTGCTCTTGAGAGAGAATTTGATAATAAAGAAAGGGCTTGTGTTGCTAGAGTTGCTGATAAGATGAATGATTTGGAAGAGGTAAATTTAGGGACAAGCCAAGAACCAAAGAACATTTACATAGGTAAATGTTTATCTCAAAAAACTAGAAGGAAGTTGATTGATCTTCTCAAGAAATTTAGACATGTTTTTGTATGGTCCTATGAAGATTTAAAAGCTTATAGAGAAGATCTTTTCCAACATGAGATACCATTGACGGAAGGTACCAAACCATTTAGGCAAAAATTGAGGCTTGTGAATCCTACTTTAGCACCTAAAATGCAAGATGAATTGAAGAAGATGATGGATGCTGGCATTATTTAGCCTATCAGGCATTCCTCTTGGGTGTCAAACTTGGTTCCAGTCAGAAAAAAGAATGGTGACATTAGATTATGTGTTGATTTTAGAAATTTGAATGTCAATTCTTTGATAGAAAACTATGGTCTACCTAACATGGAAAACATGCTACAAAGAGTCACTGGATTAGAATTAATGTCAATGATGGATGGTTTCTCTGGATACAATCAGGTCATGGTCAAGGAGTCAGAACAATTCAAAACTGCATTCACTACTCCTTGGGGGACCTATGTGTATGTTAGAATGCCTTTTGGTCTAACTAATGTAGGAGCTACTTTCAGAGAGCTATGGATGTAGCTTTTTCTGATTTCATAAACAAGTTTCTAGTGGTATACCAAGATGATCTCATAGCATATTCAGAGAAGGAGGATCAACATTGTGAGCATCTTGAAAAGATTTTTATCAGAGCTTTGGAGTATGGAATTTCTTTGAATCGAAAGAAATGTTCTTTTGGTGTGGTGGCAGGTAAGCTCTTAGGACATATTGTGTCCAAGGATGGAGTGAGAATTGATCCTGAAAGGGTTATGGCAATAGACAGGCTTTCACCACCAAGAAATGTTAAAGGAATACAGTCTTTCTTTGGGCAAGTAAATTTTCTAAGAAGATTTGTTACAAATTTTGCAAAAATTTGTATTCCCATCTCTAGAATGTTGAAAAAAGATGCAAAGGTAGAATGGAGTGAAGAAGAAAATGAGTCCTTCAAGAACATCTAACAGGCCATTAAAGATGCCCCTATCTTAAGGACCCCTGATTATAGTAAGCCTATGCAAATATTCTCCTTTGCTTCTTATCACACAATTGCATCAATTTTATTACAAAGTAACTCCGAAGGGTATGAGCAGCCTATATCATTTTTTAGTAAATCTTTACAGGTAGAAGAATTGAAGTATGATATAGTTGAGAAATAGGCTTATGCCTTAGTTAAAGCAGTCAAGGCTTTTAGGTGTTATCTTGTGGGAGCTAGGGTGGTTCCTTATGTCCCTAGTGCTATTGTTAAAGATATATTAGTGCAACAAGAAGTATCAGGAAAAAGATGTAGATGGATCAACAGGATCCAAGAATTTAATATTGATATTTAGATTACAAAATTGGTGAGAGGCCTAGGCCTTGCAAAGTTGATGGCACAAAGTAATCTAATTTCTAATCATGTGAATATGCTAGAGGAGGAAGAGAGGCCATATATTTGTGATATGGATTACTGTGATTGGTATAAAGGTGTCATCAGTTACTTGTACAAGCTGTCCCTTCCCCCTGACATGATTGAAAATAAGAGGAGGACTGTCAAGTTACAATCAGCAAGGTATGCCATTATTCATGGTGAGTTGTGGTGGAAGAGCAATGAAGGTGTTTTGCTAAAATGTGTGGATCAAGAAAAGTCTAGGTCTTTGCTAGAATCAATGCATCAAGGTGTGTGTGGAGGAAACTATATGACAAAGACCACAACCCACAAGATTTTTAGGTCTGGGTTTTGGTGGCCTATAGTTTTCAAGGACACACATCAGTTTGTGAAGAAATGTGATGCATGCCAAAGGTTTGTAGGAAAGTTGAAATTTAGTGGGAATTTTCCACTCAGGCCTGTCTTAGTTTAGTCTCCTTTTCAGAAGTGGGGTATTGATTTCATTGGTGAAATTCCAAACAAGTCTAGTGGTGGACATTCATACATACTAGTGGTGATAGATTATTTTACCAAGTGGGTTGAAGCTATTCCTACTAGGAGGGCTACTAGTAAAGTGGTAATTGATTTTGTAATGTAGAATATTCTCACTAGATTTGGTTTCCCAGAGATAGTTGTGGTTGATAATGCAATGTGTTTTAGATCACAGGAATTTGGTGATTTTTGTTAGCAATATGGGATACACATTTTATTTTCTTCCCCATACCATCCACAGGGAAATGGCTAGGCTGAATCCAGTAATAAAAGCCTTATCAAGATTCTCAAAAGGGTGTTGGACAGAAATAAGAAGGCATGGGACTCAAAGTTATGGTGGGCATTGTGGGCTGACATAGTGACTATAAAGAAGGCCATAGGTTGTGCCCCATTTGACCTAGTTTATGGGATAAGTGCTAGATAACCTCAAAATAATTTGTTGCAAATGTACATGTTCATCTAGGCATATGATGAAGATTTAGATGATGAGATGAGGGTGAGAATGGATGAGCTAATCTAGTTGGAGGAAGTAAGGAGGGATGCACATGAGAAAAATGAGACATTGCAGCGGCAGTGCAAAAAATTGTTTGATAAGAGAGCAACTCAAAGGAGCTTTGAAATTGATGATCTGGTCCTGATGTGGAATGCAAGGCTGGAGGATAAGGGAAGGCATGGAAAATTTGATCCTATTTGGTTGGGTCCTTATCTAATTGAGAGCAAGTGGGGAACAGATTCATATGTCTTAAAAGATTTAACTGGTGATACTTTGGAATTGCCTGTTCATGGACAATTCCTAAAGTTTTACTTCTCCTGAAGTATCTCTTCCACATGAATAGTAGTTTAGGTTTCCCTATTTTTGTCTACTCTTTGTTTTGTGTCAAAATTTTGAGTTGGTCTTCTATCCCAGTGATTCTAAATCCTTGTCATGCCTACAAGTGACATGCATCCCCTAGTATGAGCCACTGTTAGCACATGCAAAAAATTTCATGGCCATAGCCTTTTTCCCCTGGTCTCTACAAGTTTTTTCTAGCTCCCTAGTTCTTAAACCCTTCAAAAATTTAGAAACTAGCCGTTGAATTTCAAATATTCAGATATGCCCTAGCCCTATTTTATTTCTTCATTACCTTTTCAGGCCACTTAAATCCCTTTTTCTGCATGTGGTTATTTTTCCTTCTTCGTGTTTGCTGAATCGCTTAATATTATTTCATGCCTTTATGTCATTTAGCGAACCTGCAAATGTATGTTGTCTTACCTCAGTCACTAAGTCTCCAAATCCTCAGACGGTTACACCTTCTATTCAGTGATCTAGCGACAGTGTGTTCATGTATTCTCTAGATGTCTTGTGGTTATCAGCTAACATCTAGTGATCCTCTGGGTGGTTAAGATTTGATTCCGCAATGTGGAAACTCATGGTTATCTCTCGATCACTGAATCTTGGTGGTTAAGTCCTTAACATTCAGCGACTTGGCTGGCGGTTTGCTTTGCTTTAGTCACGTAATCCCTAGATGGTGGGCCTAGTTTTTCTTAAGAAAAATAACAATGCAGATAAGATCTACGGTTGTTGCATGATTGTGAGGAATACTCCTCCCTCTTGTGATCATGCGACCACTGTCTGATCTTCCCAAAAGATAAGGCTCTCCTCAGTGTGGGTCCAGTGTTAGTGACTTGATAGTTTCAGCAAATGGTGGTGTGATGGGTGGCATCAGGTGGGCCCAAGTGGGGTCTAAGTTTTTAGCAGTCCGGATAAAAAGAGTTGGCAGTGCCGATAAGCGTAGTCTTGTTGCGCATTCATGGAAAGATTTGGCAGTTCATCAAATTGACTGGCAACTTGGTGAACAAGCGGTCACGTAGTTGCTAGAGTTTTAGTGAAAGGCATGAAATGTCTCATGAATTGGCAAAGGTCTTTGTCACCAGTTCGCTAAATATGACCAGGCTATTTTGAAAGAAAATCATAAAACCGCAAAAGTAAATGGATCGAATGGCTGTGTTTTAAAGTTGATAAAGGTTTGAACGGGGGTTTTTTTTTCTCTGCAGGCGCCATAAAAGTGACCATTATGATTCAAATTCAAATTTCTATAGAAGGTTCAAGTGACAGAAGTATCAAAAATTCAATTTTTGAGCAGCTGAGGTGGTTGAAACTAATTTTCTCCACCGGTCCAGTGTGCTCTAGGGTGTCTGACTTGATTGCAGAGAAGATGTTTCAACGCGGAGAAATAAATCGATGGTACCAAAGGCAGTTGCAGGGTCATTTCTCATTTGTGTTTTGCAGATTTTTTTGAGTGATCTTTGATGCTTTTACAGTAGATTCTCATGATTGAAGATCAGTGTTGATTATGTACGCTCAAGGTTTCTAGTTTTCCCTCCATTTTGTATTGATTTCTTGTCTGGTTTGAATTGTTTTGGTGGTTGGAAGCCAAACCCTAACCATGGTTACCCTTAGCTTTTTACATCCTAACTTATGTGTGATTTCAAGGTAACCATGGGTATTTATGTGGGGTTTTCTAATTTTCAAAGGGTTCCAGCTTCGAAGTTCTGAAGAGTCCCTAGTTCTAGATCTAGGATTGTAACACTTTTTTTTTTAGTATCTTATTGGTGATAGAGAAAAAGTTGCAGGACTAAGCCATAGTTTGCAAGCTTGACTTCTTTTGATTGTTTTGTTTACACTTAAGGATTCAATAGAATTAATACAACTACATGACTCTTATCTCTCCTATGTGTCACTCTGGTAGATTTTGAATTTTCTAATTCACTACATGTTGTTTCATGTATATGTTTTCATTCTTAAGTTCTAATCCAGGCTTAGATGAAATTATGCTTTAGATGGAACATAGATCTATCATATTGTCTATATAAGGATTCTTATAAGTAGTAAAGAGGGATCATGGGTGTATTTATGGTTTTGAATCTCAGCTCTTGTCTGGTGTGTGTGACATTCATGTCCTAGCAGATCTTGCCCAATGGATGAGGCACTGGCCTAAAATAAGTATCTCTTTATCAACAAGTATTGAATGCTCTTGTTATGATCCAAAAGCATAAAGATAAGAACCATCCTTTAATTTTTAAGTATTTTGTTGTATGTGGTTCTACCCATGGTGATTGAGAGTCAATGAGTGTGTAGTTAACACTTCATACTTTCTCACCATCTTTCATCTATTATTTAAACCTAGTGTCTTGGTGTGTGAAGTATATTTCATACTAGGTTAGGTGCACCCGCGTTGGTCTTGCAGAGCCAGAAGTAGAAGAGGGCATATTAAGTCCCTATAGTTGGTCTAGTTTCCTTGCAAAGCTCTCACACTTGGATTTAACCATTCCTAATATCAGTCTCAAGGTATATTGGCAGCCTGTTAGAGCATAAGCATCATTTTGGACACCAACAAGATGCACTGAAGGATTGCACTGAGGTAGTGAGGTGGAATGGAGGATGACGGTGACTTGGAGGATAAGGTGGAGGTGAAATGTGGTTGCTATTGTGGATGACTGACAGTGATGGTGGGTTGAGGGGGGTGCCATAGGGATCCATAAGGAGATTTTCAATAGTAGCAGTGGAGGGATAAGGAGATTTCCATAGGGAGTCGATAGTGGTGGATGGATAAGGATGGAGACATAAAAATATTATCAATAGTGGTGGAGGATAAGATGGCATTAAGGCTTGGATAGATAAGGAGAGTAGTATGGTAATAAAAATATAGATGTATTGAGGAGGCGTTACCGATTACCGATTAAAAAAGAAGTAAATGTACTATTGGAAACTGCAATTGAAACAATTGTTGTATTGTCATTGATGTCAAACCTTAACTAGTAAGACTGTTGCTACTAAGGAAAGTACTATATATATTTGAGTGTTGCTAAGGGGATAGGTGAGATTGGTAAAAATAGCACCTAGGGAAAGGTTGAGTTATCTTGATACCACAAAATGTACTTGACTATGTTGCACAATCATGAGACAATGTATTGTTTATCTTAGTAAGAATGAAGACTAAACTGGTAGGCTTCATTAAGCAAAGAATGGATAAATCATGTTTAAGCTAAGTAATGTTAGTGTTGACTGAGTCAGTGTATTTTGAGCAAAGTTCTAGTGTCAACCAAACAATAGTTAATTACTGAGGAAGATAGTGTAAGCCGAGTGAACATTTTTAGTAATGACCGAGCTTTCTACATGAAGATCGAGTAGTTGATCATAGTATTGACTGAGCATTAGCATTTTTATATTTGAAGAGAATTTAGTTTTGGAGCTGACATTGTTGAATTCTTGGATTATGTAAAATGTGTTGACTTTATTTATTGATTATTTGAAAGCATTAAATGCACTAGAAAAGGAGCTGAAGAACATGAAGTGGGTAGATTCAATGAATCTAACCTAAAACTAAGATCTACAAATGAGATTGAGCAACATAAGATGAGTTAACCTAATTAAGGAAAGTATAAAGGGAACCTAAGCATTTGGATATGCAAGTACATGGGTGAATGGAGAATGCTGGAAGATCAAAAAAGGTTTATTGACTATATAAGCAGAAAATGCTGAAGGAGAATTGTGGTGGTTGCTTGAAGAAAAGTTCTGAGCAGATCAAAGATGGAGATGGAAAATTTTGAAAGTCAGTAAACCAGCATTAGTGTATGAAATCGGATTTCATATTTGCAAAGAGAGTTGTATATTTTTCAGATAAATATTGCTGCTACTTTCTAACCATTGTAATAGTTAAAATCTTTTTAACAGAGGTTGACCTAATAGTCATATGTTAAATCCTTTAAACAAGGTTGCATTCTAATGGAGTGTATGTAAGTCCTATGACTAGGCTCACTTTTAATAGGGTGATTGAAATCCTTTAACCGGGTCACACCTGATAGTGTGTATTGTAACCTTTGACAAGGCTGGCTTTTTACCGAGCTCACTTTGTAAGAGTGAAAATAATAGTAGCATGTTACAAAGTGGTTTTTCCCAAATTGGGTTTCCACTATAAATCCTAGTGTTAATACTTGTGTGAATGTTTTGGTTTGAACATTTCTATGTTTTACAAGTTAAGTTACAGCTGGGTAGTGGACTGCATTGTTGTATGTTTCTATTATTGAATCATTAATGACGGAGTTTGTTTTGGTTATTGGATCTGATTTAAAGAAAAGTATTTGAGATTGTTTTATACATTAGGACTTGAGAACAACTGATTCACCCTCCTCTTTGTTGTTCTAAATCATATTAATAATTGGTATCAGAGCTTTGTTGCTTATTATTAGTGTTAACTGAAAACAAGTTTATAGGGGCTTGAAGCAAATGATCAGGATGTATAAGAAGGAGGTACCGAAGCTGAATAAGGAAAATTTCCCTACATGGAAAAGCTTGATGAAGCTGCATCTAGCCAGTATTGGTGACTCTGTAAAGTACTACATTGAGAATAGCTATGTCTCACCTATCGCACCTTTGACTGCCGAAGAAATGAGAACTAAGCAAGAACATAATCAGGCAATGCTAGAAATTGCATCTGCCCTAAGCTATCTAGAATTTTTGGACATCAAGGATTGCACAACTACTAAGGATATGTGGGACACTCTTGCAAGAATCTATGGTGGTGACTTGAATGTATTGAAAGAAAAGGCCAAGAGTCTTAGAGGTAAGTTTGATGAAATGAGAATGCAAGAAGGTGAAAACATTGCATAATATTGTGGTAGAATAAAAGAAGTTGTGAATGCTATTAGAGGAGAAAATGGGGCTATTGATGATGAAACTATAAATGGGAAAGTACTAAGAACCCTGCGTCCTATATATTCTATTAAGATCTTAGTTATTCAAGAATCTAGATGTAACTCTGCTAATGTGCTTACTTTAGAAAGTTTGGTTGGTAAGCTGACTACTTTTGAACTCTCTAACTATGATAATTTCACTGTTGGAAGCATTGGAAATGTTGAATCTGCTTTCAAGTCACAACTAGTTCTGAACAACCCAAAGAAAGAAAAAGAAAGATGCATCAATGAAAGTGAAAGTGATAGTGAAATTGAAAGTGACAATGACACTTCTAATGAAGAACTGGAAGATCTAGAAGCTCTTATGGCTAGAAGACTGAGAAGGGGAAAAGGAAAGTATAAAGGTAAACTCCCTACTATATGTTTTGCATGTAAGAAATTTGGTCATATAGTTGCTAGATGTCTTGATAGGAAGGATAAAGATGATGAAAGAAAAATTAAACACAATGATAGAAGAGATGATAGAAGCTACCAATGGAACAAAGACTAAAAAGGAAAAGGTAAGAAATCTTGTTACATTGCTAAAAAAGAAACTGACACTGACAGTGATGATTTTGAAATTGAGGTAGTCTATGTTGCAATGAAAGATGAATCTAATGAGGATGAGAAAACAACATTGATATCCTATGTGAACAAGAATGATAAATGGATTATTGACAGTGGTTGTTCACATCACATGACTGGTGACAAAAGTAAGTTTGAGACCTTACATCATTATACAGGTAAAAGTGTAAAATTTGGTAATGGTGCACCATGTCCTGTTAGAGGAAAAGGTTTGATTAAACTGACTAATAAGATATCTTGTGAAAATGCATATTGGGTTGAAGGTCTTAATTATAATTTGTTAAGTGTTTCTTAGCTTAACAAAACTAGTTACTGAGTGGAATTTCATCACAATCAAGCTAAAATATTTAATGCTACTGGAGAACTAATTGGAAGTGGAGATTAGACTAGAGGTAATTTGTTCTATCTTGACCTATCTGAAGAAACATGTTTAATTACAGAACTTGATGATATTTGGTTATGGCACAAAAGGTTATGTCATGTTAACTTTGACAATCTTGTAGAGATAAGTAAGAAGAAAAAGGTAAGAGGTCTACCTAGATTGAAGAAGCCTAAGAATGTGATGTGCAAGGAATGCCAGTTAGGAAAAATGACAAAGTCAAGTTTTAAGAGAAAATCCTTTACTTCTGAAAACATTTTAGATTTGGTTCATACTGACCTTTGTGGACCTATGGGTGTACAAAGCTACTGTGGTGCTAGATACTTTATCTTATTTGTCGATGATCATACTAGGGTGATGCATGTAATGTTTCTAAAAGATAAATCTGAAGCTTTTCAATTCTTTAAGTGGTATTTGGCTAAGGTTGAGAAGGAGATGGGTAGGAGCTTGAAATGTCTTAGATTTGACCGAGGTGGAGAATTTATAGAAAATGAATTTAATCTATTTTGCAATGATAGAGGAATTAAAGGATAGATGTCTACACCTAGAACATCTCCATAGAATGGTATAGCAGAAAGGAGAAATAGATGTATCTTAGATTGTGCAAGGACATTGTTGATTGAAAAGAATGTGGCATAGAAATACTAGAAAGAAGCTATAAGCACTGTTGTCTACACTCTTAACCGGGTATAGATCACGAAAGGTAAAAATTTGACACCTTATGAATTATGGCATGGGCATGCACTGAGTGTTAAATACTTTAGAATCTTTGGAAGTAAGCGCTATATATCAAAATACACTAGGAATGGAAATTTTGATGCTAAGAGTGATGAAGGCATATTCCTAGGGTATTCCACAAAAAGTAAAGCTTACAAGTGTTTGAACTCTAACACTAATAAAATTGTGGAAAGTGTGAATGTCAAAATTGATGAGTATGCTGAAAGAAATGAAGCTGACAACAAAAGAGAACTAGAAGATTATAGATATTTTGTGTACATTGAGGAAGAAGAAGAGGAAAGTAACAGACTTGCACCTCATGCTGAGTCTCAGGTAAGCAATGCCGAGCAATAGATAGATGATGCTGAGCATCAGGAAAATAGTGTGAGAAGAGAACAAGAACATGCCAAGCTACAAGAAAATGATGTTGAATATCAGGAAGAGGTTGTCGAGCATTCAGAAGTTGAATCTAACAATCTTGTTGGGGAGCCTGATGAAATAGAGGAGAGAGGAGCTGAACCTATTTTGGAAAAATATGTAAGAAGATAACACAAGCCTGAATAGATAATTGGAGACAAGAATACTGGAATTTAGACCAGAAGTAAGACTAAGGATCCAACATGCCTACTATGTGAATTTGAACCCAAGTCAACTAGAGAGGCATTGGAGAATGAAGACTAGATACAAGCAATGAATGAAGAGATTGACCAAATTGAGAAGAATGATACGTGGACTCTAGTGCCGAGACCTGAAAAAAAAATGTTATAGGAGCAAAGTGGGTGTTTTAGAATAAGATTAATGAAAATGGTGAAATAACTAGGAACAAAGCTAGACTGGCATGCAAAGCCTATCCACAAGAAGAAGGAATAGATTATGGGGAGACATTTGCTCTTGTAGCTAGATTGGAAGGAGTAAGAACTCTGCTTGCATATGCTGTTTATAAAGATTTCAAGGCATATCAAATGGATGTCAAGTCTGCATTTTTTAATGGTATACTAGAAGAAGAAGTTTACATAGAATAGCCAGAAGGTTTTATTTATCCAAATAGAAGACACGTGGTGTGCAATATTAGAAAGTAAAGTCCACCAAGATAACTGAGGGGGGGGGGGGGGGTGTGAATCAGTTATCAGATAATTATAACTTTTATCATCTTCAACATCATTAAAACATATAAGTAATATAATTACCAACCATAGAAATGTTGGAAACTAAATTGAAACAATTGTTGTATTGTCATTGATGTCAAACCTTAATTGGTAAGATTGTTGCTACTTAGGAAAGTACTATATCTATTTGAGTGTTGCTAAGGGGCTAAGCAAGGTTGGTAACAATAGCACCTAGGGAAAGGTTGAGTTATCTTGATAGTAAAAAGTGTACTTGACTATGTTGCACTATGATGAGATAATGTATTATTTATCTTAGTAAGATTAAAGACTAAACTGGTAGGCTTAACCGAGAAAAGAGTGGAAAAATCATGTTTAAGCTGAGTGATGTTAGTGTTGACCGAGTTAGTATATGTTGAGCAAAATTATAGTGTTGATTGAGCATCAGTAAATTGCTGAGAAAGACAGTGCAAGCTGAGGAGACAGTTTTAGTATGGATCGAGCATTCTACATGAAGACCAAGTGAACAATCACAATATTGACCGAGCATCAGCAATTTTATATTTGAAGAGAATTTTATTTTGGACCCGACATTATTGAATTCTTGGATTATGTAAAATGTGTTGACTTTATTTATTGATTGTTTGGAAGCATTAAATGCATTGTAAAACATTTTATTGTAAATCTTTAAGATATTTGAGATGATTCTATAAAAGGAGCTAAAGAACATAAAGTAGGTAGATTCAATGAATTTGACCTAACCCTAAGATCTACGAATGAGATTGAGTGGCAAAAGATGAGTTAATCTAATTGAGGAAAATATAAGGGAACCTAAACATTGTGATATGAATGCACATGGTGAATAGAGAATGCTGGAAGAGAAAAGTTTTATTGACTAAATAAGAAGAAAAGGCTGAAGGAGAAGTGTGGTGATTGCTTGAAGAAAAGTTCTGATTAGATCAGAGATAGAAATGGCAAAGTTTCAAAGTTAGTAAACCAACATTAGTGTATGAAATCGGATTTGATATTTGCAAAGTGAGTTGTATACTTTTCACATAATACTACTGCTACTTTCTAACCATTGTAACAGTCAAAATCCTTTTAACAGAGGTTGACCTAATAGTCATATGTTAAATCCTTTGAACAAGGTTGCATTCTAATGGAGTGTATGTAAGTCCTATGACTAGGCTCACTTTTAACAGGGTGATTGAAATCCTTTAACTGGGTCACATTTGACAGTGTGTATTGTAACCTTTGACAATGTTGGCCTTTTACAGAGCTCACTTTAGAAGAGTGAAAATAATAGTAGCATGTTACAAAGTGGTTTTTCCAGAATTGGGTTTCCACTATAAATCTTGGTGTTTATACTTATGTGAATGTTTAGATATGAACATTACTATGTTTTACAAGTTAAGTTATAGCTGGGTAGTGGACTGCATGGTTAGATGTTTCTATTATTGAATCAGTAATGACCGAGTTTGTTTTGGTTTTGGATCTGATTTAAGGATAAGTTTATGAGATTGTTTTATACATCAGGACCTAAGAACAACTGATTCACCCCCTATCTCTATTGTTCTAAATCATATTAACAAGAAATATATTCATACACAATTACACAATAACACAAGATATGTTGATTAGGGAACCTCTTGATCAAAGAGTAAACCATGGTGGGAATAATGCCCACAAAAGATGCACTAATATGAATATTCCTTGTGAAAGTATGGACTTTTTTAGGAGTCTTATGAAATACATTCAGTACATACAAATCCCTGTTAGGAGATTTTGAATCCCTGTTAAAAGATTCTAACCCTGTTAAGAGTTATGGAAGATAGAAGGACCCACTACCCAAACAGCTTCAGGGTAAGATCATTGAGCTCCCTATCCAAATAATCTTTGAATTATTGAATAGAATAATATGTTACCTCTTCCCTAACTATGCCAAACCACACTCACTGCTAGATCAGATCTCAATTTTAGATCTCTTAACTTCGCATGTCTTCCTTCACAATTCACTTTCACATTTAGCTCTTTTCTTCACTTCATATTCATACACTACTATCCTCTTCTACATACAAAAGGAAAAAAATTCCTTCCTTTATACCACACTCAAATAATTACAAATGAGTCAGCATACAATTACAAAATAAAAGTTTCCACATGCTACACCAAAATTACATAAAACTGTCAACTTCCAAATACAATAAATCTTCACTCGTGTGACTTCAAAGTTTCTTCTATCATCCACATCATTGTCAATGTGTCTCTAACTTCCCTTTAACTATGCAAATCTATATTCCATCCCGATTAGGATATATCATCCGATTTCCAAAAATTGCTACTCAGGAACACTGCTTGAATTCTGCTTCCACCAAAATGATCATAACTTTCATGAATAAAAGAATTACTATTTGTGATCTTAACCAAAGACATATAACATATCAAAGAGTATATCCTCAACTTCACATAGCTCCAACTATAATATACCATGTGCACTAATCAAAACACTATCTGCTTCTCTGCAAGTCTTTGGTAAAACATTATGTTGACATCGTAGACAATCATAGTAATGAATAAAACAACAAATGCTATAGAATGGGAGCCAAACACTTTAGCATTCATTCCTAACAATCTCCCCCATTGGTATTGATGGAAACATAGATGAAAAACATCCAATGTTCCAAAAATCCAATACTAGAATACTGCTTCTTCAAATCCTCTTCATCAATCAAATCTTGATTCATTATCTTGTTCAGTTCTCTCATATTGTTTTTCATGCATACTTCTCCCCCATTGACATCAATGATAGAAATTTCACCACTATGTCAACAACAAATCAATCTCCAAAGACACTATTTAGAATAAAAATACATTTACTAGAGTCCTCATGACTCAGCTCAGATACACATACTCCCCCATAGAGGAATTACCAATATCCAGTCCAGAAGAAAGATAGGGCTCATATATTACTGGACAGATGCAACCAACTACATCACTACTCAAAATTAGGCTAGGGCATAACCCCAAGCATACCTCTCAGGTACTCAAATGTATCCTTAGGAAATGACTTTGTAAATATGTCTGCTGTCTATTCCTTTGTGCTTATGTACTCTAGTCAGACTTCTTTCTTAGCAACTTTCTCTCTTACAAAATGATACTTGATCTCTATATGTTTGGTCTTAGAATGTAGTACAAGATTCTTAGACATACTGACTGTATTGGTGTTGTCACAATGTATAACAACAGGTTCAAAAAATTTAATTTCAATATCCTTCAGCATCTGCTTCATCCAAATTATCTGGTTACAATTGTTTGTTGCTACTACATACTCTTCTTTTGCTGTGCTCTATGAAATACAATTCTTCTTCTTGCTTAACCAAGAAACTAATCTTCCTCCACTGGTGCTTTTCTTATCATCAACACTACCTCCCCTATCAGCATCTGTATATGCACATAGGGTAAAATCATCAAATTTTTCATACCACAATCCATAGTCCATTGTGCCTCTTAAATATCTCAGTATCCTCTTTACTACTGCATAATGTGATTCTCTAGGTTCATCTTGAAATCTTGCTACAATTCCAACTGAATGTGCTATATCCAATCTTTTGTGTGTCAAATACTACAATCCTCCAATCATGGATCTATATTTCTTTTGCTCAACTGGTGGTGTTTCATCTATGCTAGATAACTTATGTCTAGTTACCATAGGTGTTCCAACTGGTTTACAGTCCTCCATTCCAAATCTTTTAAGCAAATCATTAAAGTAATTTGTCTAACTTACAAAGATACCATCATTGTTTTGTGTTATCTATAATCCCAAAAAGTATTTCATCTCACCAATCATACTCATTTCAAATTCAGTCTTCATTTCATCAACAAATTTGTCACTAGCTTCATCTTCTCCCCCAAAAATAATGTCATCAACAAAAATAACTATAATCACCAAACCATTTTCAATTTCTTTTATGTACAGATTGCTATCAGCTATTTCTTTAACAAATTCCACCTTTAACAAATACTTATCTAGTCTTGCATACCAAGTTCTAAGTGCTTGCTTTAGTCCATATAATGCTTTCTTCAATTTACATACCATGTCTCCTTCTTGAGTCAAAGGAAAACCTTCAGGCTGCTCAATGTAGACTTCTTCTTCTAATTCTCCATTTAGAAATGCTAACTTCACATCCATCTGATACACTTTGAATTTATTAAAAGCTGCATAGGCCAAAAACATTCTTACTGCTTCAATTCTTACTACTGGTGCAAAATTTTCTTCATAGTCAATTCCTTCTTGCTGTGAGTATCCCTTACATACCAATCTTGCTTTGTTTCTTACTACTTCTCCTTGTTCATTCATCTTGTTTCTAAATACCCATTTAGTTCCAATCACATTCTTGTTTTTAGGTCTAGGAACCAATTCCCATGTCTTGTTCTTTGCTATCTGATCTAATTCTTCTCTCATAGCATTAATCCAATGTTCATCTTCACAAGCTTCACTAGTAGATTTAGGTTCAATTTGATAAATCAAACATAAATGTACCTTATTCTGAGTCAGAACTCCTTTGTCCAAACTTCCAATAACTTGTTCAACAGGATGATGTCTTGATAAATACCTGTTTGGTGTCATAGTCTCAGATCCTACTTCAACTGTAGAATCTTCTCTAGATTCCTCTTTGGTTTCTTGAGCATGAATCTCATTCAACAATTCACTATTAGTTTCATAGAATAATTCAGTAGTTTCAGTGTTAGGTTTAGGATGAGCTTCTTCATTAGATTAATAATCAAGCATTCTTTCCTAAATTTTGAACTTTTCATCAACTTTAACATTTGCACTCTCAACAATAGTTTTAGTTCTCTTATTGTAACATCTATATGCTTTGCTCTTCAAAGAATATCCAAGAAAAATACCTTCATCACTTCTAGGATCAAACTTTCCAATATCATCATCTCTCTTTATATAACATTTGCTTCCAAAAATTCTAAAATACTTAACTGAGGGTGCATGTCCAAACCATAATTCATAAGGTGTCTTGTCTATGTCTGCTCTGATTTTTACTCTATTCATTGTATATACTATTGTATTCATTACTTCTCTCCAAAATGTCTTTAGTAAATCATTCTCAAATAACATAGCTCTTGCTGCTTCAGTCACTGATCTATTTCTTCTTTCTACAATACCATTTTGTTTAGGTGTTCTAGGGCCTGAAAAATGTCTCTTAATAGCATTCACTTTACAAAAAGTGTTAAACTCTCTAGAAGTAAATTCACCACCTCTATCAGATATCAAACATTTAATCTTCATTCCAAATTCATTCTCAACTTTGTTCTTAATGATCTTAAACTTATCAAATGCTTCAAATTTTTCTTTCAAAAATGCAATCCACATCATTCTTGTAAAATCATCAACAAGAATCATAAAATACCTTTCCCCATAGAATCCTCTAGTCCTGGTAGGACCACTCAAGTCTGTATGAACAATCTCCAACTTCTTTTCTGATGTGAACTTCTCTTCTACTTAGCCATCACACATTCTTTGCAAATCATATTAGTAGGCTTCATAATTTTAGGCAAATCCCTTACTGCAAGTGTAGTACTCACTTTCACAATATTATCAAAGTTTATATGACAAAACCTTCTATGCCATAACCAACTGTTATCAATCTTAGTAATCAAACATGTCATCTTAGTAGGATTCAACTAAAATACATTACCTCTAGTTCTAGATCCAGTTCCAATCAGATTTCCATCTTTATCCTTTATCACACAAGTTTTCTGAGTAAACCAAACTTGATATCCCTTATCAACTAACTATCCAGCACTCAAAATATTATGTTTCAATCCATCCACAAAGTAAACATCATCAATATTAGTCTTTCCATCAAGATTAATAGATCCTATACCTTTAATCAAGCAAGGTGCATTGTTACCAACTCTAACAATTCCTCTGTCATAATTGTTAAACTTTATCAACTTTTTCATACCTCCAGTCATATGATGTGAACAACCACTATCTATAATCTAATTAGATTTATTTTCAACTTGGGAAACTAAGGATTTTTCTTCCTTAACATTAGTTTCATAATTTTCTTCTTTAATTGGTACAATTCCTATTTCATCATTATTCTCAGTATCACTTTCACTTAAAGTTCTTTCAATACTAGCTTCAAGGTCTTCATCATTAGCATAATAACATTCCTTAGATCTTCTAGGCTTGAAATTATTTATGTAATTCTTAACTCTCTTAGGACATTTAGATGCAAAATGACCATATTCTTGACAAGTCCAGCATTTAAAAATTTTCTTACCATTTGGTTCTCTTTTCACAAGCAAGGCAATACCTTCTTCAATCTTCTTCTCTTCTTCATTTCTAGATCTACTACTGCCAGCATAATCTCTACTCACAGTGATGCTTCTTGACAATGTAGGGTGAATACTAAGAGTAGTGAATGTTATCTCCATTCTAGGTAAGTCTCTTGATAACCTCAGGTTCATCTCTACTGCTTCCAATCTTCCAAGAAGAGTCTCTCTTGTAAAGTTTGTAGTACAAGGTATAACTTGTTCAATCATCTGTGTTGTCTACTTAAATACAAGAGTCAATGTCCTCATAATTTTCCATATTACTTCATTCTCTGTCTTTGTTCCTCCACAAGATTTTATCTCTGCAACAATTTCTGACATTCTACCAATATAGCTTCTAACATATTCATGTTCCAACATTATAATATCTTCAAATGCACATATCCAATTATGTAATCTAACTCTTTTTGCATGTTCATCACCTTCAAAAGTAGAGTGCAAAGCTTTCCAAATTTCATGAGACTTTTTCAACATTTTACCTGACTATATTCATTCTCCAGAAGTGCTGTCAAAAGTGCTTCTCTTGCAAGTATGTAACATGTGAATAGATCTTTCTCATCATTAGAGCATGTCTCAAGATCATCTTCTTCAATGATAGTCTTATCATTCTTTGTAGTCAACCAATAACTTGGTCCTAAGCATAGTAGATGTGTTTTCATCTTTTCTTTCCAACAGTCAAAATTTACTGCATCAAACTTAGGGCTTTCTTTCCTAAAATTTGCCATGGATCACCTTAAGCTGTTAAAATTCTCTTTCAAGGACCTGCTGCTCTGATACCAATTGTTAGAAACTAAAGTCCACCAAGATAATTAAGAGGGAGGGGGTAAATCAGTTATCAGATAATTATAACTTTTATCATCTTCAACAACATTAAACCATACAAGCAATATAATTACCAACCATAGAAAGATATTCATACACAATTACACAATAACACAAGATATGTTGACTAGGGAACCTCTTGATCAAAGAGTAAACCCCGGTGGGAATAATGCCCACAAAAGATGCACTAATATGAATATTCCTTGTGAAAGGATGGAATTTGTTAGGAGTCTTATGAAATACATTCAGTACATATAAATCCCTATTAGGAGATTTTGAATCCCTATTAAAAGATTCTAACCCTGTTAAGAGTTATGGAAGACAAAAGGACCCACTGCCCAAACAGCTTCAGGGTAGGATCACTAAACTCACTGTCCAGATAATCTTTCCATTATTCAATAGATTAATATGTTACCTCTTCTCTAACTATGCCAAACTGCACTCATTTCTACTGTTATACACTAAGTTTGCACCCTTGTCTCAAGCTCTCATAGTCTTGATAACTCGATATAACATGGGAATCATCTCTAGGTTGTGGGACCTTTGATAACTAAGATGAGACCTCTAGGTTCTAGGCTGGTTCCTCTTGGATAATCACCTTAATTTTCCTCTAAATATGAAAGTAAACTTTTGAAGGGAAAGGGATAGAAGGAATGCTTGTAAGGGAAATGAGTTGAAAGAAAACTACCTACTAGGTGATGCACCAAAACTAGGGTTTGGATCTCAGTATGTAGGAATGAGATAAATGAAAAGCTGAGGTCTAGTAGGTCACAACTTATTGAATAGGTTGGCATAAATATTTCATAAGAGGGCCTAAGAATAAGGCACAACTTATGACCTGCAAATAGACATTCACTTCTACAACTTGGTGTAGGATTGAGACAAGATTGTTAAGGGGGCTGAGGTATACCCACAAGAACATCTAAATCAAATCAAACATAGTAACACAAAATTGTAGAAAGCAAGAGGGATCAGGAACCCTAAAATAATCACTAAAAACATGCATATACTTTGATCCAATAATAGATAATCAAAACAAGGAAGCATAGGGACATGAAGGATGTCACAAAATTCCTTTGCAATATTTGAATCATTAATGGGAGAAATACAACTGTATAAGCAAGAGGGTAGAAATGATACCACAGATGGCCTTTAAGAAAAGATGAATTTTCTTCTACAAATTGTCCAACTCTTGAGCACTAAAGGCTCCAAAAAAATATATACATATTATTGCACGTAGGCAAGAGTCAAAAACCTAACCAAGGTTACAAGATTTTACATAAAATATTCAAACCCTAAAGGTACACTGATCACTTATCAGGAAAATCTCTGAGAACACCAGTCATCAGATTAGATCTTTCTCTTTGCATGTTGATCCTGGACTGAGTCCACCCTGCAGACACAACAACCTTGACCCATCTACCCACCTGTAACTCCACTAAGCCATGAAGGCTTCAAATTTGATCTTATTTCCCTGGAAGAGGTACTACTTGCAAAGGTGGTGCCAACTCTTTTCATCACTTCTCGACATAAGAACATAGCACAGTACCATACAACACCAACTAGTGGTCACCTCCATCACCCTTGCAACCATAACCATCCTAAAAAATCAAATTTCAAGCTAACCGATGATGTGCATGGCCAAAAGAATGCAAAAACCCTCACAGAGACATTTGAAATTTTAAATATAATGGCTAGTGGCAGATTTAAAACATCACCATCGATGAATAACCTTCTTGGCAGATGAATGGTTGTGAAGCATGGAGAAAAAAAATTAAAATCCCCTTTTGACAAGTTAACCACCACCTCGAAGTCATCAACCAATCATCAGCGAGCAAGTCAGCATCCCTGACAGACCTTGGACCCACATCCCTGAGAACACCATTGGACGGCTATCGCTATACCACTACGATAATGATTGAACACTTTGGATCCATGGTATAATGACAACCATGAGATCTTTTCATGCTTTAACCTCTTTAGAAACCCTAGACCCCACGGGCCCACTGACAACTACCACGTAGCATACCAAATAACCAATCAAACTGTGCCATTTCGGATACATGTTGCATACCTTCTGACATCGGATCCACCTGATAGAGCCCAGAGATAAAACAAGATCAAGGGTAGGCATATGATCGCATGCTCTGACACAAAGCCTTGCAGACATATGCCAGCCATCGATCCATATCGGACCGAGACCCCACTGACAAATGGACCCTTTGCAAATCTAGTCATTACCATGTAGACCAATCAAATTCAAGCATGTCAACATATAAGGACCCACTGAAGGAAGCTCTAACACCAAAGCAAGATCGATGGTCATCTGAAGATCTCATAATCTAACAATGGCCTAGGTGAAGAAACGCCAGCTGCCAGATCCTTTTAGCCGAGACCCCACTGATAGATGCTAAATCACTAGCCTGTCAATGAATCAAGAGCTACCAAATAGGATGAGGTGGAACTAGTCCCACTAACACATCATAGTGTAGGAAGAAAACAAGATCGACAATGCTCGCTATACCATGATCATAACACATGCACATCTTTGGCTTGTAGAATGGCAAAGACTATCAGATCAAATCAACACTTAACCTTTAGGAATTATTTTGTGTGCCGAGACTTAGGAAAAATTAAATCACCGGACTTAGGGATTATTTCGTGCACACACAAATATGAATGACTTAAGCTACTGAAAAAGGTAACATGAAAATATAACACAGCCAAAGGGGTTTTTAGGGTAACAGCTAGTTTATGAATTTTTCTAAGGGTTTGTTTTCTAGCTAGAGACCTAAAAGATATTGCAGAGACCAGGGGAAAAGTGGTAGACTCATGAAATTTTTTGGGGTGTTTGACAAGATAAAAATAGAGGCCTGGGGATAGTTTTCTACCAAATTTGAATGCATATGAAAATTTGGGTAACATTTTGGCGATTTCTATTGGATGTCATCCTGCTAGACATGGGAAACCAGTGACCTTGACAATCCATTGGGCATGGGGTCATAAAAAATTCAAAATTCTCACAGGGAGATAGAACTGGAACTATGCTCAGGGAACTTCTTGGAAAACAAGGAACTAACTAGAAAACAATGAAAGAAAATAGGGAAGCACATTTACAAAATTTACAGAGAGGGATTAACCTCAAAACAAGGTTTCAAGTGGAAACCATTTACAGAGATAGGTAGGGTAACTCCCTCCATATTTGATAGTTGAAAAGAATTGGAGCTCCTGCATCCTATGATTACAAATGGTCCACCCCAAAAGGAGTCAAACTTGGTATGTCTGCTAGGCTTGGATTTGAACTCATCCCATTTGAGGACTATGTCTCCAACTTTGAAATTTATGATCCTGGCTCTTCTATCAAAGCTCTTCTTTGTCTAAATCTAATGGAATTCCATATCTTGCATTGAATTTCCTCTGAGTTCTTCTAATTCCATCAATTGAGCATATCTATTCTATAAGTGATCCTCTTCATCAAACAGGGCATACTGAGTAGCTAGGTCCAAAGCTGGTAATTCAGTTGAAATGGACAACTTAGCCTCTCTGCCATACACTAGCACATAAGGAGAATTACAAATGATTTTCTTTGGGGTAATTCTATCTAACCGTAATGCAGACCCCAACTTAGTATGCCAATCTCTCTGATTTTCTTGAAGAGTCTTCTTGATTATCCTAATCAAGTTCTTATTGGTGGATTTTGCCAAGCCATTGCCTTGAGGGTAGTAATTGGAACTGGTATTCAAATAGATGACATTCTTGACTACCCACTCTGAGACTTTGAGGCCTGTGAATGCTAAGGAATTATCTAAAATTATGGAATCTGGAGTGCCAAATCTATGAATTAAGTCATCATAAAAGCTTAGGATAGCACCCTCATTGGCCTCTTTTAATGCAATTTCCTCTATCCATCTAGTGAAGTAATCTATTGCAGTAATTATCCATTTATGTCCTACACTGGATTGATCATGCCAATGAAATCTATACCCCATCTCATGATGGGCTGCTCTATTCTGACTGGTTGTAGGGGCATGGCTGCAAGCCTTTATTTTCTTGCAAACATGGCACACTTGATACATTTTATGACATAATCATGACTATCCTTAAAGATAGATGGCCAATAGTATCCAGCCCTCATGATTTTAAAAGCAGTAGTCCTAGGAGAAAAGTGACCTCCAGAAGGTCCATCATGAAACTCAAATAGGATGTCTACTACCTTTTTTGAATCTATGCATCTTAAAAGGATGCCACTATGATCCTTTCTAAAAATAACATCATCAATCATCACAAAAGGAACATATTGTAACCTATAATACCTTCTTTTTGCTGAATCTAGGTCTGCAAGACATTGTTCTATCTTCAAGTAATTGATCATATTAGGCAACCAGCTTGTTGCCTTGGCTTGTTCTTCTGTAGAGTGCACCACCAGAGATGCATCCATTTTCTCTAATTTATTTGAACTTTCATCCTCTGCCAAATGCTCACAAATACCTCTTCCTCTAACCAGCTTGGTAGTTTGAATATCAATGTCATATTCCATCACCTTGGTGATCCAACCCACTCTTTTTTCATTTAGGTCCTTGGAAAGAAAAAACTCTTTGACACTTGGATGAGTAAATTTTAAATGTACCTTGCTATGGGTCAATAGATATTTGAACCTTTTGAGGCTCTTTACCACATCAAGCACATGTTTTTCTACAAAAGAGTATCTCTATTCATACTCTTCTAAACCTTTGCTAAAGAAAGCAATAGGCTACTCCAATCCATCTGAATTTTCTTGGGTCAACATTGCAGATATGGCATCATGACCTCCATAAGCATAAAGGATAAAATCCTTACTAAAATTTGGGTTTAGGAGGGTAGGGGCTTCTATTAAGGCCTCTTTGATGGCTTGGAAATTGACTTTCCCTTCTTTGGTCCAACTAAAAGCTAAACTGCTCTTCAACATGGCTATCAAGGACTTGAGTAAATCTGCAATGTTGGGCAAGAACCTCCTAACAAAATTAATCTTTCCTATGAAGGATTGGAGAATTTTCTTGTGATGTGGTAGGGGTAGCTCTAGGATAGCTGCAATTATCTTAGGATCTACTATAATTCCTTCCTTGGATACTACATATCCCAATAGCTTTCCTTCATGAACTGCAAACACACATTTCTTGGGATTAAGGGATATCCCAAATTCTCTACACCTTTCAAAAATATTTCTCAAATGTTTGATATGATCTACTGCATGCTTTGAATAGATAGTTATATCATCCAAGTAGACCAACACAAACTTGTACATTAGGCTCTTAAAGGCATATCCATTGCCTTTTGAAATGTAGCTCCTGCATTTGACAAACCAAAAGGCATCTTTTGATAAGTCATGGTTCCCCACTTGGTTGTAAATGTAGTCTTATATCGATCCTTTTCATTAACTAGGATTTGATTGTATCCTAAATAGCCATCCAATAATGAAAATCTCTCAGATCCAGAGACACATTGTAAGATTTGTTCCATAGAGGGTAATGGATGGCGGTCTTTTAATGAGGCCCTGTTAAGATCCTTGAAGTCAACACATAACCTCAGTTCCCCATTCTTATTCCTAGCAAGAAAAAGGTTGGAAACCCAACTAGTGTGCTTAATGGGGTAGATGATACCACTTTCTATCAATTTGAGTACTTCTTTATGCACAAGTGGCTCAAGTTTAGGATTAACAAGCCTTTGCTTCTGCCTCAATGGTTTGGCATTTGGTTCTAATTCAATAGTGTGTTGAGCATGGGTAGGATCAAAACCTTTGAGATCCTCATATTGCCATGCAAAAACATCACCAAATTCTTTGAATAGTTGATTAGAAGCTTACTTTTCCAATTCAGTGTTTACCTTTCCAAATTGTAGGCTCTTAGCTGGTTTCAACTCTAGTTCAACACAATGTTCTTGTTGAACTACCAAGCCAGCTTTGTTTTTCTTAACTTCATCATACTTGTTGAAGATAGTCTCTAAGGTGACAAGACCTCTAGGCATCTTATTGGACTTGAGTTGTATCACTTGATCACCATAGTGTTGTGATAGCCTATCTTGATTGTACTCTGAAAATACATCTTCAAATAGGAATTGCAAGATTTGTTCATCATTGTCAAACACCTGCCAATTGACATCATTATCAGGAATAGAGGATTTGACAATCACTTTGATATGTTTTTGATCCATTTCTTCTAAAATGCTATTTGGAATGTCATACTGAGATCCAACAGCAACTAACCTATCTGCATTTTGATTTAACTTTCTAGGGATGGCAACAATATTGAAAGCATGGAAATCTTCAATTGCATCCCAAACTCTATGTTTGTATGCTTTCATGGTGTCATTCTTGGTTTCACTTATCCCTCTTACTTGGCTGACAACTAACTCACTGTCACCATAAAATTTTAAGGCCTTAAGCCCTCTTTTTCTAGCCCATTCTAGTCCATTGACTAGACTTTCATACTCTACAGTATTGCTAGTGCAAGAGAAACTGAATCTAAAGGCAGTATAATACCTTGCTCCTTTTGGGGACACTAGCATAGCACCACCACCAAAACCATGTCTACTTCTAGCTCCATCAAAAAATAGCTCCCAAATCTGATTGCTCTGATCTTTTGAATCAGTATCCTTTTTGAGAAGGCTTGGCTCTATGACATCATTTTCAGGTATCAAATAACTTCCCAAACTAAAATCCTAAATAAGATTTTCTTGGACCTCTAAAGCTCTTTCATCTAGAAGAATATCATGGATACTCTCTATTTTTGTGCTTGCTTCACTAATGGTTTGGAAGTCACTGTCATCAAATATAGGGAAGTTTACATTGATGGTAGTGGATACATATGGTTCTATATGGTGTGCTACTAATGGTTCTGATTTAATGGCGACCTTGTTCCCATACCTTGTATGAAATAACATGTGAGATCAATTAGAAGATAGGTAGCCTCCTATCTTGGCTGTAAACTCCCTTGAAAGATAGATAGCAAATAATGTAGGGAGATCTATGATATATATATATATATATATATATATATATATATATATATATATATATATATATATATATATATATATATATATATATATATATATATATATATATATATATATATATATATATATATATATATATATATATATCAAGG
The DNA here is from genome assembly GCA_027943335.1 of Chamaecyparis obtusa. NCBI lineage: Eukaryota > Viridiplantae > Streptophyta > Pinopsida > Cupressales > Cupressaceae > Chamaecyparis > Chamaecyparis obtusa. Next base: position 175,044 of record BSBK01005783.1, read on the forward strand.
AGGATGGAAAAATTGGGACTAGCATGAAGGATCAGGCTGGTATCCTTAGCCACACCTATAGTATTGACTGAAGATCCATCAAGTTGTGTGACCTTCTTTTGGAAGGGTTCATATTTTAGTCCTAATTGGTTAGCTACTCTCTTGGGCATTACAGTGCTAGTAGCTCCACTATCTACCATACAATTATGTACTAAAGATTTTCCAATGATTACATATACATAAAAAAGGAGGTGGCTTTGAGTTCCTACCTTGTGTGGGATTAGCCTTGGAGTTGCTACTTGGAGCCTCCTTTTCTTGATTAGTGTTGACCAACACTGGCTTTGCAACTTCTTTTGAAGGTTGAAGAGTTGCTACTTCTATCATGGCCTTCCTCAAAATTTTAGGCTATCTTGGAAGAGCCAAAGAGTCCCACATGGACATGGTGACATTCACCTTCTTAATGTTGTCTACAATATTATAAGGTGTGACAGTGTGTACTCTTTTTTGTGCTTTCACTATGATGGGCTCCACCTCTTTAGACTGTTGGCCTTCTTTGCTTGTAATGATAGGAGCCTCTTTAGGTGTGATGGGAGTAGCTTGTTGCACTGGCTCTACAGATGTGGTGGCATTAGAATCTTCCCTCTCCATGTCTTGATCTCTTCTTTTTGCTCTTGTAAAGGCAACAAAAGCAACCTCATCATTGACTCCATTGAATTCTAGTTGCTCCCAATTAAAGAGAGTAGTCTCATTCTCTTGTTATTCTTGTTGAGGAACTGATCCACTAGATGAAGCTTCTGATTGAGCTTGTGGGGCATTTTGAACCATTAGAGCTTGGTTCATCCATCCATTTGAACATGTAGCCTGATTCTAAGGCTGATTACAAGGAAAAAACCATTCATTATCCATAGCCATATTATTTTGACTAGGAACCATGTCCCTCACTAGGTTAGCAGAATTTAGAGGTGCAGGGTTATATGGTTAGAATTGTCTCTGATTAAAACTTTGTCTTTGTCCTTGATAGCCTCCTTGGTATGGTGGCCTATTTTGTTGATAAGGCTGTCCTTGATTTTGATATTTCTGATTAGGACCTTGGCCTTGTGTCTAAAATGGTGGTCTAATTCCTTGACCTTGTTTCTTCAAATTTGTGACCTCTTTAGTCAAGGTTTGCAATAAGTTTGTCATTTATTGCTGACTGCTTTGCTGACTATTCTTTATCTCTTGCAACTCTTGAGAGAAATGTTTTGTTAGCTCTTGACCATTGGTACTAGCCTGAGGTGCTAATATGGTGGGAATAGGGGTAAATGGGGGTACTTGTGTAGGTGCAATGGGCTAAAGGCTAGGAAAAATGAGCATTGGAGGCCTTCTATCAATCATGCCTACTTGAATCAAATAATTTTCAGCCCTGACAACTATGTCAAAGGCTTGGGGTAGGGAAGTACCACCCATAGATTGGATCATGATAGAAATTTGACCATTTAGAATTTGTAAGTAGTAAAGGAAAGCATGGTTAGCTGATGGTCTCATAGAGACTAGAATTTATTCCATGTTTTGAGGAATCTACTATTGTAATCTATCATTTTCTCTTGAGGGTCTCTCTTAATAGTTGTTAACTGTTCAACTAGAGACAAATTGTCCAATTTATCCTCAAAATTCTTACTTAACCCATCCTCTAATTCATCCCATGATGTAATAGAACCAATAGTTAGAGTTCTAAACCATTCTAAAGCCTTACCTTTTAAAGAGGCTGCTAATAATTTTGTGGCCACATCTTCTTGAGTAATGTTGTGTATGCTACAGATGGTGGTCACATCTCTTATGTACTCAAAAGTAGTTGTCTGCCCTTCACCTATGAAATCAGGTATACTCTTAAGTGCCAACAAAGGCACATCATGATGTTGAACAAAGGCCAATGGGCTGCCTTGGTTGAATGGTGCAAAAGAAAACTATCTTCCCATTATAGGTGCTGGGATCCGAATATTGATAACTATATGAGTTGTATTTGCTGCTTGATTGGAATCTTCTTCTAGATCTCTGGTTAGAGATCTCCCTCTTCTTCTGGGGTGAAAGGATAAAGGTCTCCTCTCTAATGTATCAGGAGGTGTTGATTGAACTCTCCTTGCAGGAGATGTTCTTTGAGTTGACCTACCCTTATGACTTCTTCTTGAGGGAAACTCTAAAAATTGGGTAGGCTTTGAGCTTCTAGTCTCAATCTTTCTCATAAAACTTTGAACAAGGTAGCCTAGATCTTTGAAATCAGAAGAGTTTCCAGATATACTTGATAGAACAACTTCTAAAAGTCTGTATTATGCAATATGCATATTAGAGACATCATATCTTCCAACATGAACTTCTTGTGTAGTCCCATCGGGTGTGCCAGAATTGTTATACACTAAGTTTGCACCCTTTTCTCAAGCTCTCGTAGTCTTGATAACTCCGTATAACATGGGAATTATCTCTAGGTTGTGGGATCTTTGCTGACTAAGATGAGACCTCCAGGTTCTAGGCTGGTTCCTCTTGGATAATCACCTTAATTTGCTTCTAAACATGAAAGTAAACTTTTGAAGGGAAAGGGATAGAAGGAATGCTTGTAAGGGAAATGACTTGAAAGAAAACTACCTACTAGGTGATGCACCAAAACTAGGGTTTGGATCTCAGTATGTAGGAATGAGATAAATGAAAAACTTAGGTCTAGTAGGTCACAACTTACTGAATAGGCTGGCATAAATATTTCATAAGAGGGCTTGAGAATAAGGTACAACTTATGACCTACAAATAGACATTCACTTCTACAAATCGGTGTAGGATTGAGATAAGACTATTAAGGGGGCTGAGGTATACCCACAAGAACATCTAAATTAGATCAAACATAGTAACACACAAAATTGCAGAAAGCAAGAGGGATCAGGAACCCTAAAAAAATCACTGAAAATATGCATATACTTTGATCCAATAAGAGATAATCTGAACAAAGAAGCATAGGGACATGAAGGATTGTCACAACATACCTCTACAATATTTGAATCATCAATGGGAGAAATACAACTGTATAAGCTAGAGGGTAGAAATGATACCATAGATGGCCTTTAAGAAAAGATGAATTTTCTTCTACAAATTGTCAAACTCTTGAGAACTAAAGGCTCCAAAACATTATATACATACTCTTGCATGCAGGCAAGAGTCAAAAACCTAACCAGGGTTACAAGATTTTAAATAAAATATTCAAACCCTAAAGGTACATTGATAACTTATCATGAAAATCTCTGAGAACATCGATCATCAGATCAGATCTTTCTCTTTGCGTGTTGATCCTGGACTAAGTCCACCCTGCAGACACAACAACCTTGACCCATCTACCCACCTGAAACTCCACAAAGCCATGAAGGCTTCAAATCTGATCTTATTTCCTTAGAAGAGGTACTGCTTGCAAAGGTGGCACCAACTCTTTTCATCACTTCTCAACATGGGAACATGACACAGTACCCTGCAACGCCGACCAACAGTCACCTCCATCACCCTCTCAACCAAAACCATCTTAAAAATCAATTCCTGAGCTAACTGACATTGTGCATGGCCAAAAGAATGCAAAAACCCTCACAGAGACATTTGAAATTTTAAATATAATGGCTAGCGGCATATTTAAAACATCACTGTTGATGAATAACCTTCCTGAAAGATGAACGGCTGTGATGCATGAAGAAAACAACTTAAAATCCCCTTCTGACAAGTCAATCACCACTTGGAAGTTAGCAACCAATCATCAGCAAGCAAGTCAATATCCCTGACAGACCTTGGACCCACGTCCCTGAGAACACAATCAGACGGCTGTCGCTATACCACTGCAATAACAATCTTTCACTTTGGATCCATAGTATAATGACAACCATGAGATCTTTTTGTGCTTTAACCTCTTTAGAAACCCCAGACCCCATAGGCCCACTGACAACTGCCACATAGGATACCAAATAACCAATCAAACCATGCCATTTTGGATACATGTTGCATACCTTCTGACATCGGACCCACCTGACAGAGCCCAGAGATAAAACAAGATCAACGATGGGCATATGATCACATGCTTTGACACAAAGCCTTGCAGACATACGCCAGTCATTGATCCATATCAGACCAGGACCCCACTGACAAATGGACCCTCTGCAAATCTAGTCATCACCATGTGGACCAATGAAATTCAAGCATGTCAGCATATAAGGACCCAATGAAGGAAGCTCTGATACCAAAGAAAGATCGACAGTCATCTAAATATCTCATACTCTAACAATGGCCTATGTGAAGATACGCCAGCCACTAGATCCTTTTAACCGGGACCCCACTGACAGATGCTGAATCACTAGCCCATCGAAGAATTAGGAGCTACCAAATAGGATTAGGTGGCACTGGTCCCACTGAAAAATTGTAGCACAGGAAGAAAACAAGATCGACGGTGCTCTCTATACCATGATCATAACACATGCACATCTTTGGCTTGCGGAATGGTGAAGACCGTCAGATCAAATCGACACTTAACCTTTAGGAATTATTTTGTGCGCTGAGACTTAGGAAAAATCAAACCGCTGGACTTAGGGATTATTTTGTGCACATGAAAATATAATGCTGCCAAAGGGGTTTTTAGGGTAAGAGCTAGTTTATGAATTTTTCTAAGGGTTTTTTTTCTAGCCAGAGACCTAAAAGATATTGCAAAGACCAGGGGAAAAGAGGTAGACTCATGAAATTTTTTGGGGTGTTTGACAAGATAAAAATAGAGGCCTAGGGATGGTTTTCTACCAAATTTGAATGCATACAAAAATTTGGGTAAGAGCTACATCAAATCTCAATTTCAGATCTCTGAACTTCACATGTCTTCCTTCACAATTCACTTTCACATTTAGCTCTTTTCTTCACTTCATATTCATACACTACTATCCTCTTCTACATAAAACAAGGAAAAACATTCCTTCCTTTATACCACACTCAAATAATTACAAATGAGTTGGCATACAATTACAAAATAAAAGTTTCCACATGCTACACCAAAATTACATAAAACTGTCAGCTTCCAAATACAATAAATCTTCACTCATGTGACTTCAAAGTTTGTTCTATCATCCACATCATTGCCAATGTGTCTCTAACTTCCCTTTAACTACGCAAATCTAGATTCCATGCCGATTAGGAGATATCATCCGATTTCCAAAAACCGCTACTCAGGGACACTACCTGAATACTACTTCCACCAAAATGATCATAACTTTCATGAATAGAAGAATTACTATCTGTTCTCTTAACCGTAGACATATAACATATCAAAGAGTATATCCTCAATGTTGAATAGCTCTAGATGCAATATACCATGTGCGCTAATCAAAACATTGTTTGCTTCTCTACAAGTCTTCGGTAAAACACTGTGTTGACATCAATGACAATCATAGTCATGAATGCAACAACAACTACTACAGAAAGGGTGCCAAACACTTTAGCATTCATTCCTAACATGAAAACTAAATAGAGCACTATATGGATTGAAACAAGCTCCTAGAGCATGGTATGAGAGGTTGCACAACTACTTGATACAGATTGGATTTTCAAGAACAAATGACACAAGCAATCTGTACATGAAAGATGAAGAAGGTAAAGGTATCCTATTGGCAAAAAATTTTGTGGATGACATTATTTTTGGTGGACAAGATGCATTGTGTAAAATATTCTCAAATGAAATGCAAACTGAATTTGAAATGAGTATGTTTGGTGAGATCAAATTCTTTGTTGGTTTACAAGTATATCAGAAGAATAATGGAATTTTCATTACACAATCTATGTTAATGAAATATTGAAAACTTTTGGGATGGAAGATGCTAAACTAGTGAGTACTCCTATGGTTACTGGACAAAAGTTATCTAAGAATAATGATGCTGCAGAAGTGAATCAGACTTTGTACAGATCCATGATTGGAAAATTACAGTATGTTGTACATAATAGACTTGATATTGCACTAGTTGTTGGGATTGTGGCAAGATTCTCTATCAATCCTAAGGAAACACACATGATAGCTATGAAAATAATTATGAGATACTTAAAAGGAACGGCTGACTATGGTCTATATTATAATAATGATGACAAATTTGAACTCAGAGTTTATACAGATGTTGATTGGGCAGGAAATATAGATGACATAAAGAGTACTAGTGGTGGAGATTTCTTTCTTGGATAGAGATTAGTCTCCTAGATGAGCAAGAAACAAAATTGCATTTCCCAATCTACTACCGAGGTCAGGTATGTTGCTGCTGCAGTAAACTGTTCAAATTTGGTATGGATAAAAGAATTGTTGATAGGCACGAAAGAAGAAATCACTGAACCTGTTGTTATTTTCTGTGACAACACAAGTGCTATCAATATTTCTAAGAATCTAATGATGCACACTAAGAACAAGAACATAGAAATCAAGTATCACTACTTGAGAGAATTCGTACAAGATAAAGAAGTCTGAATGGAATATGTGAATAGAAAAGAACAATTAGTAGACATATTCACTAAAGCTTTACCCAGAGAAGCTCATGAGTATTTGAGAAGTCAATTAGGGGTCCTTCCTATAACTGAGGCTACCTAGACAAGCTAGGAGCACTGCATCAAATATCCTACAATAGACTATTTGACAAATTGATGCAGAAGATTGTCACACTTTAGGGCTAGCCTAGAGTTGTGAAAAGGAGAAAAGACAAGGAATCATTCATAAGAAATATGATAGAGGGAGAAGACACTGAGCTACATAGATATTATCTACATCTGATGGATGTATGCTTTAGTTTCTGATTTGGCATTTTTTTCAAAGAGGGAGATGAACTGATATGATAACACATGACACTGAAAAGTAAGGGTGATGAACTAAAATGAAGGATCAGGATAGAGGGAGATCTGAATACTTCTGACAGTCACAAAAGTGGGGCTTATAGGATTCTGAATCAGAATGAAGCTAAGGATATTATAAATAATTCTTTGATGAATAGATAATTTTTTGGATTGGTTGGAAATCTATGTGTTATTCAGGTGATATCATATGGTGTTGCCATCAATGCCAAAGAGGGAGATTGTTGGAAACTACAATTGAAATAATTGTTGTATTGTCATTGATGTCAAACCTTAACTGGTAAGACTGTTGCTACTTAGGAAAGTACTATATATATTTTAGTGTTGCTAAGGGGATAGGCAAGGTTGGTAACAATAGCACCTAGGGAAAAGTTGAGTTATCTTAATACTACAAAGTGTACTTGACTATGTTGCACAATGATGAGATAATGTATTGCTTATCTTAGTAAGATTGAAGACTAAACTAGTAGGCTTGACCGAGCAACACATGGAGAAATCATGTTTAAGCTGAGTAATGTTAATGTTGACTAAGTCTGTGTATGCTGAGAAAAATTATAGTGTTGACCAAACAACAGTTAATTGTAGAGGAAGATAGTGTAAGCCGAGCAAACATTTTTAGTAATGACCAAGCTTTCTACATGAAGACCGAGTAGTTGATCACAGTATTGACCAAGGATAAGCATTTTTATATTTGAAGAGAATTTAGTTTTGGAGCTGACATTGTTGAATTCTTGGATTATGTAAAACATGTTGATTTTATTTATTGATTGTTTGAAAGCATTAAATGCATTGTAAAATGTTTTATTGTAAATCTTTAAGAGATTTGAGATGATTCTAGAAAAGGAGCCAAAGAACATGAAGTGGGTAGATTCAATGAATCTGTCCTAACCCTAAGATCTACGAATGAGATTGAGCAGCATAAGATGAGTTAACCTAATTAAGGAAAGTATAAAGGGAACCTGAGCATTTGGATATGCAAGTACATGGGTGAACAGAGAATGCTAGAAGATCAAAAAAAATTTATTGACTGTATAAGTAGAAAAGGTTGAAGGAGAATTGTGGTGGTTGCTTGAAGAAAAGTTTTGAGCAGATCAGAGATGGAGATGAAAATTTTTTAAAGTCAATAAACCATCATTAGTGTACGAAATCAGATTTGATATTTGCAAAGTGAGTTGTATATTTTTTAGATAAATATTGTTGCTACTTTCTAACCATTGTAATAGTTAAAACCCTTTTAACAGAGGTTGACCTAACAATCATATGTTAAATCCTTTGAACAAGGTTGCATTCTAATGGAGTGTATGTAAGTCCTATGACTAGGCTCACTTTTAATAGGGTGATTGAAATCCTTTAATCGGGTCACTCTTGACAGTGTGTATTGTAACCTTTGACAGGGTTGGCTTTTTACTGAGCTCACTTTAGAAGAGTGAAAATAATAGTAGCATGTTACAAAGTGGTTTTTCCCAAATTGGGTTTCCACTATAAATCTTGGTGTTAATACTTGTGTGAATGTTTTGGTTTGAACATTTCTGTGTTTTACAAGTTAAGTTACAGCTGGGTAGTGGACTGCATTGTTGTATGTGTCTATTATTGAATCAATAATGACCGAGTTTGTTTTGTTTATTGGATCTGATTTAAGAAAAAGTATTTGACATTGTTTTATACATTAGGACCTAAGAACAATTGATTCACCCCCCCTCTCTAATGTTCTAAATCATATTAACATGTACCTTATATTAAATTCATGTAGTTGCATTCAGTATTCATCAATACTTTATATTTTAGTCTTATTTATAACATATGAGATTTAACTTTAACATATAGATATCTTAAGTCAATATTTTCTCTTTTTTTAGATTAAAATAAATACAACATACTTTTAATGTATACAATTGCAAAACAAAAAAATCCTGAAGATTTATTTTAATATATATATTTAAATAATATATTTGATTGTTTTTTGACCAACATTGGTCGAATAAATGAATTGTATGTCAGATAATTCTTCCAAATTGAAGTAATTATTTTGACGGAGGATTAGTCGATAATTTGACAACTATAGAGGTCGCATTTTAGACAATGATATAATGTGTCAAATAATTGACGAGAAAAGTTTGACAACAAATATGGTCATTTGGTCAACCAATTTGCATCTAAAAATTGACTAATCATCATTAAAAATCAAGCTAAAATTTACTAGTGCCACATTTTTTTCACGCTCCCAAAAAATTCTCCTATTCCTCTCCTTCTAGATTTTCCATATAATAATAGATGAGATAATAATCCAAACACTTGAGAGAAGATATCTTTTAAAGAAAATAGGACATCCTATAAACACCTTCTTTACCGAATTAGGGAAGGGTCCAGCCCACCCCAACATCTTTCTGACCTTATTCTAGCGCTCCCCTACAAACCTAAATTGTAAGAACATATGGTCCATATATTCTTCAGCCTCCCCACATAAAATGTATTTAGTAAGTCCAATGAACCCATATTTCTTCCTCCCTTTTCTTGTCAAGATTATACCTCTCACCACCAACCATACAAAGGATCTTGCTTTCAATAGACAATCTACTCCCCATCATAGATTAGTAGGCCATTCTACTAGTTCATCCTTTCTATCCAACATCCTATACCTAAATTTGACTAAATATTTTCCACTCCAAGGTGCACACCAAATTAGTTTATCCTCCTTATCAGTCCTCATTAAATCCCTTCTTCCAAATAGATTATTCATCAAGTTTTTATGCACCTCCAAGAGGCCAAGATTCTAAATATCTCTCCATACCCATTGAGCTCCGTTTTCAGTATTCTCGACTTCCATATAATCACACACTTTCTCCCTCGATTCCTTAATGAACAAAGTTTTTAAATCCTGATAATCTTCTATATCCTTAATAATAGAGTGTCCATCCCAAGTGTCATTACAAAAGGAGGCTTTCCTCCCATTTCTAATTTTCCAAGTTAGATGATTTGTAATGACTTTCTTACAATCTATTAAGAAATTCCAAATTTTAGACCGTCATCGAGGATTACTAATTGTCAAGATTATTTCCTCATTTCAAGAATCCAATTATTTTGCCTTTAAAATTTTAACCCATAATAAATCAAAGTTATTGAAAATCATCCACACTAATTTATCTCCTAAATCCATATTCAACATATTCCAATCCCTAATGCTTTCTCCACCACACACTTTAGCTTTGCAAATTTGATTCCATGTCAGAAAAGGGATCTTACTTTCATCTTGTGGTCCATTCGAGAGAAACTTCCTCATTTTCTGCTCAATACATATTTTATTCTAGTTATTTTACTAGATTTAAGATACATTATATTAATCTATAATTTTAGCTTTAATTAAAAATATTTTCTTATTTGTTTCTAAGGAATATCTATTAATTATCAAAATTAAAATCATAAGATTTTATTAATAAGACATTTATGAAAGAAAAATAATATAATTATCTTTGAATTTATTATAGCACATCATGCTAGGTCCATTAGAAATATATGGTAGGAAAGGTATTAACTTTTTTATTGACACATTTTGAAAATGTTTTTGTAAACAATAATAATACGTTGTGAGGTCCTGTCCCGATCCATCCCAGTTCAACTTTCATTTTGACATTGGATTCATCAGGATGATACCTTGAGCATAGACATTTGATCTATTTTGGTTTATTTATGCTATCATTTGGACCTTATGAGTTGTTTGTTATAGATTTTTATGATGATCACGGTAGTCGTACTCTTTACAGATGCTCATTTTTTATACCATGATTATCTATGATGTATGAATTCAGAATTTTAGATGTTATCTTTTAGTATTATGATCATTGATGGAATAGTTTAGGATTACATGTTTATGTGGATTATGTAATGTTTCATGATGGAGATATATATGTATGTATTGTCTAGTTTAGATGTTATTACTTGTTTTATTTAAATGAATATTGATGCAAGATTTTATAATGTACTGACATCGAGTTTGAGCATGCAGGGACATGGTGATGGTTGTAAGTCAGGGAAACAAGATAGGATCTAAGTGCTATAAGTTGGAAACCAAGGTCGACTCTAGTAGAGAATGACCTCATTGTATCGTGATTTCTTTCGTAAATGTGATGACTATGTGTATATGGTTGACAATGTTGAAATATCTGTTGTAAGTAAATTTTTATCTTTGTGAAAATGTTCAAATGTTTTTGCACACAAGGCATACCACATGTGTCTGTGATGTGTATTATTGTGATGTGTCACTTGACACCTTAGTGATGAAGTGGCATGTTGAGTGGTTTTTGGACCCCACCTTCTCCTTAGTTAGCCTTGAGCATTCCCAAGCTAGGTAGGTGGTTTAGAGGACCTAGAATTGTTGAAAACAAAACTCCATTTTCGGATGCATTATTAATTGGGTTTTTTGAGAGGTTTTGTGGAGTCCTAGGTTCAGTTTTAGATTGAATTTTAGTGCCCCAAGGTTAGGAATTGGGTTGGGGGGCTCAATTCTTCTATTTTATTCTTCCTAGGCCACTTATATGTCTCTCCATTTGTGCCATTTTTTATATGCACGAAAATGGAAATCTTCCCTAAGTTGTCTCTTATTTTCATATGTGGAAATTCATCCCAAACCTTAGAGAGGGGCAAGTGTCATTTTTGTCTTAGATTTAGAAACCTAATATTATTGGGAAGGGAGTTGAAGGAAGAATGTTTTTAGGGAGAAAGACTTAGAAGTATCAAGTTAGTTCATTCTTGTTCATGCTTGTGGAAGAGGAAATTAGAGGAGTTCTTGAGAGTCTTTGCTTAGTAGATTTGTGGATAGCAAGCTTGGTGCCAAGGGAAGCTCATCTTCAACTCTCAATTCAGCCTTATCTTTGAAGGAGTTTGGTGGACTTCAAAATCTTGTTGTTTATTTGAACATGCTTGGAAGGAATGTGTTATGTGAAGAATTGTAATCTGTTTACTATGTGTGAATCTTTTTATTGTTGATTTCATTTTGAGTTGTTGTTTTCAATCTTGCTATTTTCTTTTTCTTTTTCTTGTAATTGTTCATGTTATGGGTGTGCAAGCTCACTCCTCATCCTTGGGTGGATTAGAGGAGAACTTGGGGTGAAGGGTTTGAATTGGGATTTCCTATTTGTAAGAGTGCATGGTTGCATGGGCAACCATGATAACCATCTTATGTTGTTTGGGGGCCATAAGGATGATTAGGGGCCATAAGGGTTTGTTGTTTGCTCATGGATTTGAGTTGTATGGGTTGGAAGGGCCTTGAGAAGGCTGGTATTTCATGTTGCATATGTTGTTGTTATAAGCTTGGTGACTCCATTAGGAAGATTCCACCTTCACCCATTGTATGGATTCTATGTAAGAATCCTTTGTGCAAACTTGGGAAGGGAGTTTATTGTGAAAAATTTGTGTTTCCTATTTTATGATAAATGTTTATGTTTTATGTTGCTTGAGTGTACCCTATCCTATTCTTGTTTCCCCAAGCTCAGGGGTGGCCATGTAATGGCTTTGGCTGGGAGGTGAGCCTCCATGACCATGTGAAAGAGTCTTGTGTTGCAGGTGTAGTTCTTGGCTTGATGGGATAGTTTCAAAGTATGAAGGATAAAGTTCAATTTGGAACTCCTAAGAGACGAGTTATAAATGCAATTGGATGAGAAAATTCTTCTTTTTACTTTTTTCATTCATGCCCAAATAAATTGTAATATTTGAGAGATGGAAGAATTGACTGGTTATTTTAGTTCCCTGTATTTGCTTAAGTAAATGTAATTGCTTTTTAACAGTAGTTTTCTGCAACTAGTGAATATAATTTAGATGTAGTTCTCTGTCATATTGATAAATAGACTAGACATAAATCTGAAAATGTCAAACTAATTTTGGGTCCATAAAATGTTGAAACTTCTGCTATTGTAGTTTTCTTACTAAACCAATTTTTTTCCCAATGTATTTGAAGAATGAAATTAGTCATGCACAGAAAAATTGTTATTTAACCTTGATACTAAATGATAGATATGTTTCTTATTATTCTATGAAATGCATTTTAATAGAGATAAAGAACTAATACTGTTAATGTTGTAATTACCTGTTAATTCTGTACTTTCAAAGAAATATAAATTTGTCCTTTTACTGGCTCTTTAAAAGGTAAATCTTTAGGTAATTGTGTTGAGTTTTTTGTTCCAGTAGTTACTATGTCTCAGATTTAAATAGTTGGATGCTAATTATATAGCTTTGTAGAGAATTCCATATTCAAATTTATAAAAGGAAGTACAAGACAAAAGGGGTACTTTAAGTTATAATGCTTGCAATGTTGTAAAACTACTTTATCTGTATTTACCAAGAAAGAATAGAACACTTCTATTTCTTTTCCTAATCTAATGTAATTTGTGGAACTATGTTAATTTTACCCCTTTTCCTGTTAAGTAACCTGTGTGTGTGTGTGTGTGTGTGTGTGTGTGTGTGTGTGTGTGTGTGTGATTGATAATATATAATATATATTATACATGCGATAATGTATATTATATATTATATGTTATAATAGAGAAACAATTAATTTACTTATTAAATGAAAGAGTAATATTACTGATATAATATTATCTATTATATATTATACAATATAATATTGTATAATATATAATAAAATAATAATAAAGAAATGTACAGATTTCTAATAAATAAAAAAGCAATATTATATAATAATATATATTAGATATTATACAACAGTACTGTATAATATTTAATATATAATATTATATTAAGTAGTTTTATAATTAATGGAAACTGTAATAATGAATAATATAATAATATATAATATATAATATACAATAAATATTTAATAGTACATATTTTATAATATTATATTATAAATCTGAAAGAAACTGTATTAATAAATAATATAATAATATATAATATATACTATATAATATATATTGTATAGTACATACTTTATAATATTATAGTATAAATCTTTTATGCATCATAATAAAAAGTTTTTTTTTTCTAAAAAAATTGGCACGCTAGTTTTGGGGCCGAAGCCCTACCTTTTTTTTTCTCCTCGCGTGACAGTTCACTACCATGACTCTAAGTCACGATAGTGTAGGGCACTATCGTGGCTTAGGGCCATGACAATGGCCCTGCCTAGATCACTGTTGCAACAACAGAGAAACAAAAAGAAACGTAGCTGAGGATTTTTTTTAAAACCCGTACAGTGCCATATTTGGTACTGATTCAAAAAAGAATATATTATTATCACATTCTGGCATATGTTAAATAGAGAGTTTTTTTTTATAAACCCAAACACATATGTGAAATCGAAGGGCCAAACCAGTAAACGGGAGACTGATATTAATACCAGTAGCTAAGCCATGTCAGCCATAAATAAAAATAAAATAAAATTTGTAAATATCACATCTAATACAGGTGCATTGCTTAACGATATTTTCATTACTTTTGATTAGAGGAACAAATATGAATATACAAAATGGAGGGATGTACCTAGATCTTGTAGTAAATGGTAACATCTTAAACAATATTAACAGAGTTCCCTTATGAGGTTAAGAGATTTGTTCCTGCACCATACCCTCTTGCCTATTGTAGTGCACCTATACCAAAAGACTTCTTTCCATCTTCCTTAGACCTGCAAGTAAAAAATGATGAAGATTAGGGTTTGGTTATGTTCTTTTAGACACCCCCAAACCCTAATTTTGAATTAGGGTTTTGGGGAGTCACTTTTATAATAAAATATGGTTCATGTTATTATTTTTAGTTGCCCCTTTGAAATGGAAATTTTAGGATTATTTAGTCTAAATTTAGTTTGTAATAGAGTGGTATTAAAAATCACTTTCTTTCTATTGTCTTGTAAATTTTATCTAATTATATATATTTGATGTGGTGTGATAAAATAGATCCTTAGGAAATTTTATTTATTAGCATCTTTGACGTCAAAATACATTAGTTAGATTAGGAGATTTAGATTTTGATAATCATGTCATTTGAATTATCCATTACTTTAGTTTAGTTATATATTAGAATTCTAGTGGGTTTTATTTAAGTTAAAATTATATTGAATTATGTAATTATTTTATTGGAAAATTAAATCTGTTATGCCTAGATATTTAGTTAAGTAAATTTTAAAATATATAATTTTTTTAAATTTTGAATTTCATTTTAATGTATAACCAAATTGTTTTAGGCACTGTATGTTGTTTTATGAATGTTATGGTTTTCTAAGTTATTATAATTATTTATGGGGATAAACCTACCATATTATGATAATTGATTATGAATTTTATTAGTGAATTTCCTAAATTTTTCACCTAATAAATCTCAAAAAATTTATGAGGGAATAAGGTTATCAATGTCTCGCCAAGATTTTCTTTTATTATTTATCTTCTAGAAATCATTTTTAATCTTTTATTACAAACATTATATTACACTCCTTGAAACTCTTTTAGGGTTAGACCATGCTATTCTTATACAAATTTGATATGTAAGGGGAAGTTTAATTTCCCTTATATTCTTACTATTTCCTTGTTGCCTAATGACTTCCACTGTGTAAGGGATGAAGGCACGCCAGCACCTACCTTTTGATCCCTTAAGTGTCATTGGGTGACCCGCCCAAGCGAGCTTATGATTTCAAAGCTTCGCATCGAAGGACTTTGTGCAACCTTTTCATCTTAGTTGTATGTCATAGTTTGTTTCAAAAAAAAAATTAGTTGTGTTTTTGTCCGATTATTTTGGTCATTACATACGTCAAGCCCCAAGAAAAGAATAACCTGATCAACTACAACTAATTCAGAACCAGATTGAAGAATCTGTAATTCAAGATTACTGAGGAGTTGATGATTAGATATGCAAGATGGTTAAATGAGTATTATGTTGTCTTTGATGTCAACTAGCTTGACAATACTTATCTTGTAAGTTATTATACCGACACATCTGAAGGAAGTTGAAAGAGATGAAGAACATAAATATCTACATGAGGAAGATGTAAATGACAGATGAGGATAAGGAATACACTGAGTAACTTCTTGATGAGTCTATGACTTGATGGAATTGAATTTATTATGTTGCATTCATCTATGATGAAGAATAGAGCTGAAAGACACAAAGAAGTGTTGTCAGTAAATAAAGTATTTCAGTATACACCGATGAAGTGTAGTGTATACCAAGTGTAGTATTAACTGAGCTTGTGCTCACCGATGCATTTCTTTGTTAACCAAGCAAAACATAAAGGAATTAAATGATCAATTTAGCCCATAAAGTGATTAGCTGTAAAGTGTATGAAATTGAGGTAATAGATAATGTTTTTTATGATGATCGATGGCTAACATAAATCAAAAGGATCTAATGGAGAAGATTGAAATATGTTATTGACACATCAGCCAGGGGAGCTTAAAGCGGAAAAATCTATGAATATGATTAAGCGGAAAAATCTAATGGAGGAAAAGAAAATGATTTACTCATCTATATAAGAGACATTGGTTTCATTATGAAATGGATGCTAGAAGAAGAAGATATTGCAGAATAATCACGTGGAGAAGTTTTTCTGATCATACTGGTTAATAAGAACTGAGCTGTAGAACAGTTATCAAGCTACAAAGAGTTATTACCAACAGATAGTAAGTCGATACAATATTGAATCTAAAGTGTTATATTGGTTAGAAATATTTGAATGAGCTGAACATTGATCTGTAAATTGCAAACTGAAGTTGTATTTAGGCAGATCATTTATTGTTACATATTTCACCATTGTACCCAATCAAATCTCTTAACTGAGTGGACTATGAAAGTCTTTTGATGCTTCACTCATAGAGTGAACATTGTTATCTTGTCAACCCTAGAGTGACTGTTGGTTGGATGATAACTTCTGGTCTAAAATCCTCTAACAAGGTCACACCTAATAGTGTGTTTGTAAACCTTTAACAGGGTTGGGTCTTCACCGACCTCACTTCAGAAGAGTGAACAATTTTGGGTTGGCAGTCCCAGGTGGTTTTTCCCTTTACAGGGTTTCCACATTAAATCTCTTATGTTATGTGTTGATTGTGATATTTGTTTGTGATCATACTTTTCATATTACATGTTAGATTTAATTGGTAATTATTATAGATAGTGGAAGTATTCTCTGTTTACCGACTTGTAGAAGTAGTAGAATTGTTTTGGATTATACATTTTGAAATGGGACACTAGATAACTGATTTACCCCCCTCTCAGTTATTCTAACAATTTTTATCAAAGTGTTGGTTTCTTAGAACAGAGATTTAAGGACTTCAGAAAAAAGGTCTCAAGATGTATAAGAGTGAAGTACCAAAGCTGAACAAAGATAACTTTGTTAGAAAGAAAAGATCCCCAAGATAACTGAGAGGGGGGGGGGGGTGAATCAGTTATCTGATAATTTATCCATTCAACAAATTTAAACAATATAATCAATGTACTGATCAACCATAGAAAGATAACCATACACAATTGCACAATAACACAAGATATGTTAACTAGGGAACCTCTTGAAAAGAGTGAACCCCGGTGGGAATGATGCCCAAAAAATGATGCACTAATATGAAAGTTCCTTGTTAGAGGATGGACCCTATTAGGAGTCTTATGAAATACATTCAGTACATATAAATCTCTTTAGGAGATTTTGAATCCCTGTTAAAATATTCTAACCCGGTTAAGAGTTTATGGAAGACAGAAGGACCCACTACCCAAATAGCTTCAAGGTAAGATCTCTGAACCCACTGTCCAAAATTTCTTAGAATTATTCAATAGAATAATATGAAATATATTACCTCCTTCACACTGTGCCAAAACTGCACTCTCTGCTACACAAGATCACAATTCCAGATCTTTGTACTCACAAGTCTTCCTTCATCATTGACTTAGCTCTTTTCTTCACTTCATGCATATATTCACATCTCAATCTTCATAGTACACATTACAATAAGGAAAAAATTCCTTCTTATATACCAAACTCAAATAATTAGAAATGAGTCAGTCCTCAATTACAAGATAATAAATTCTACACGCTACACACAGAATTCACATAAAACTATCAGTTTCCAATTACTGTAACTTTCTCCAAACATGTCCTCAAAGTTTGTGCTATGAACCACATCATCATTAATAAGTCTCCAACATCCCTTTAACTGTGCAAAATCAAATTCCATCCCAGCTAAGAGATATCCTCCGATTTCCAAACATCGCTACATAGAAACACTGTCTAAACACTACTTTCACCAAAATGCTCATAACTCTTACAAATGAATGAATTTTTTTTTGCGTTGTTAATCATAGGTTAATAAGACACCAAAGAACATACCATTGACTGTGAAAAAGCTAATTTGCAATACAACATGTGTGAACAACAAAACTATACCTTCTTTTCTGCTAATATCCAGAATATCACTGTGTTGACATCAATGACAATCCAAGTCATGAATGCAACAACAACTGCTACAGAATGACTACCAAAACACTTTGCATTCATTCCTAACAATATCCCCCATTGGCATTGATGGAAACATAGATGAAAAACATCCAATGTTCCAAAAATCCAATACCACAACATCACTGCAAAATATTAAATCAAATCTTGCTTCGTTTTCCTATTCAGCTCTCTCATACAAGACACAATGTTTTTCATGTATATCTCTCCCCCATTGACATCAATGATAGAAATTTTATCACTAAGTCAACAACAACTTAATGTCAAAAGACACTTTTCAAAAAAATACAATAACAAGAGTCCTCATGACTCAACTCATAAACTCCCCCATAGAGGAAGTTCCAACATCCAATCCAGAAGAAAGATAGGGCTCATATACCACTGGACAGATGCAACCATTTGCATCAATTCTTAAAAATAGGTTGGGGCATAGCCACAAGCATACCTCTTAGATACAAAAATGTATCCTTAGGTAAAGGCTTTGTAAATATATCTGCTATCTGCTCCTTTGTACTTATGTACTCCAATCTTACTTCTTTTTCTACAACTTTCTCTCTTACAACATGATACTTGATCTCAATATGTTTTGTCTTAGAATGTAAAATAGGATTTTTTGACATACTCACTATACTAGTGTTATCACAATGTATAACAACAAGCTCATCAAACTTTATTCCAATATCTTTCAACATCTGCTTCATCCAAATAATCTGATTATAATTATTTGCTGCTGCAACATATTCTGCTTCTGCTGTGCTCTATGAAGTACAATTCTACTTCTTACTTAGCCAAGAGACCAATTTACCTCCAAGAAAAAAGGCTCCACCACTGGTGCTTTTCTTGTCATCAATGCTGCCTCCCCAATCTACATCAGTATAGGCACATAAGGTAAAATCATCAGAATTCTCATACCATAATCCATAATCCATTGTTCCTTTCAGATATCTCAATATCCTCTTTACTACTACATAATGTGATTCTCTAGGTTTTTCTTGAAATCTTGCTACAATCCCCATTGAATTTGCTATATCAGGTCTTGTATGTTTCAAGTACTGCAATCCTCCTTGATCATAGATCTGTACTTTTTCTGCTCAACTGCTGGTGTCTCATCTTTGCTAGATAACTTATGTCTGGTTACCATAGGTGTTCCAATAGGTTTAGAATCTTCCAGTCCAAATATTTTCAATAATTCATTTAAATACTTAGTCTAACTTACAAATATGCCTTCCTTGCTTTGTGTTATCTGTAATCCCAAAAAATATTTCATTTCTCCAATCATGCTCATCTCAAATTCAGTCTTCATTTCATCTGCAAATTTGTCACTAGCTTCATCTTCTCCTCCAAAGATAATATCATCAACAAATATAACTATAACCAACAAACCATTCTCAATTTCTTTTGTGTATAAGTTACTATCTGCTATTCCTTTTATAAATCCCAATTTCAATAAATACTTATCCAATCTTGCATACCAGGTTCTAGGTGCTTGTTTTAATCCATATAAAGCTTTATTTAACTTACATACCATATCTCCTTCTTGTGTCAAAGGAAAACCTTTAGGCTACTCAATGTAGACTTCTTCCAATTCACCATTCAAAAATGCTGACTTCACATCCATCTGATACAGTCTGAATTTCTTGTAAGTTGCATATGCTAGAAACATTCTCACTGCTTCAAGTCTGGCCATAGGTGCAAAAGTTTCTTCATAGTCAATTCCTTCTTGTTGTGAATATCCTTTACATACCAATCTTCCTTTGTTTCTTATCACTTCTCCTTGTTCATTCATCTTGTTTCTAAATACCCACTTTGTTCCAATCACATTCTTGTCTTCAAGACTAGGGACCAAATCTCATGTCTTGTTTTTTTCAATCTGCTCTAGTTCTTCTTTCATAGCATTGATCCAATGTTCATCTTCACAAGCTTCATTAGTAGTCTTAGGTTCAATTTGAGAAATCAAACATAAATGTACCTTATTTTGAGTCAAACTCCTCTATCTAAACTTCCAATAACTTGCTCAACAGGGTGATGTCTTGAAGTATACCTGTTAGGTGTCATAGTTACTGATCTTGTTCCGATTGTAGATTCTTCTCTGCTTTCTTTTCTATTTTCTTCTTTGTTTTCTTCTCTGTCTTCTTCAGTATGACTTTCATTAAGCAAATCACTGTTAGTTTCAAAAAATAATTCTGCATTTTCAATGTTAGGATGAGGTTGTGCTTCTCCATCAGATTCATAATCAAGCATTCTTTCCTAAATTTTAAACTTCTCATCAACTTTTACATTTGCACTTTCAACAATAGTCTTAGTTCTTTTGTTATAACATCTATATGCTTTTCTTTTTAAAGAATATCCAAGAAATATTCCTTCATCACTTCTAGGATCAAAGTTTCCTATATCATCATCTCTCTTTATATAACATTTACTTCCAAAAATTCTAAAATACTTAACTGAGGGTGTATGTCCAAACCATAATTCATAAGGTGTCTTGTTTTTATCTACTTTGGTTTGTACTCTATTCATAGTGTATACTACTGTGTTCACTCCTTCTCTCCAAAAAGTTTTAGCCAAATCATTTTCAAACAACATAGCTCTTGCTACTTCAGTTATTGACCTATTTCTTCTTTCTGCAATACCATTTTGTTCTGGTGTTCTAGTGGCTGAAAGTTGTCTCTCAATACCATTCATTTCACAAAAGGTGTTAAACTCTCTAGATGTAAATTCACCACCTCTATCAGATCTTAGACACTTAATCTTCATTCCAGATTCATTCTCAATTTTGCTTTTCATGATCTTAAATTTATCAAATGCTTCACATTTTTCTTTCAAAAATGCAATCCACATCATTCTTCTAAAATCATCAATAAGAATCATAAAATACCTTTCACCATAGAATCCTCTAGTCCTAGTAGGACCACTCAAGTCTATATGAACAATCTCCAACTTCTCTGCCGATGTGAACTTCTTATTGGGAAATGAACTCCTTTTCTACTTTGCCATCATACATTCTTTGCAAATCATGTTAGTAGGTTTCATAATTCTAGGTAAATCTCTTACCGCATGTGTAGTGCTCACCTTGACAATATTATCAAAGTTTATATGACAAAACCTTTTATGCCATAACCAACTGTCATCAATCCTAGTTATCAAACATGTCATCTTAGTAGGATTCAACTGAAATACATTACCTCTGGTTCTGGATCCTTTTCCAATCAGATTTCCATCTTTATCTTTTATCACACAAGTTTTCTCAGATAACCAAACTTGATAACCCTTATCAGCCAATTGTCCAATGCTTAGTAGATTATGTCTTAGTCTATCAACAAAGTAAACATCATCAGTGTTAGTCTTTCCATCAAGAGTAATAGATCCTATACCCTTAATCAAACAAGGTGCATTGTTACCAACCCTTACAATTCCTCCATCATAATTATCTAACTTAACAAACTTTCTTTTATCTCTTGTCATATGATGTGAACAACCATTGTCTATAATCCAATCAGATTTCTTTTCAACTTGTGAAACTAATGCTTTTTCTTCCCTTGTATCAGATTCAGAACTTTCATCTTTAATTGCTACAAATCCTATTTCCTCAAAGTTATCATTATCACTATCACTTAAATGTTTTTCAATTCCTGATTCAAAATCTTCATCATTTGCATAATAACATTCTTTAGATCTCCTAGGTTTAAAGTTGCTTCTATACTTCTTAACTCTTTTAGGACAATTAGATGCAAAATGACCATATTCTTGACAAGTTCAACATTTAAAGATTTTCTTACCATCTGGTTCTCTTTTTACAAGTAATGCAATACCTTCTTCAATCTTCTTATCTTCCTCAGATCTTCTACTGCTGGCATAATCTACATTCACACTAGTACTTCTTGTAGGTCTAATGCTAAGAGCATTGAATGCTATTTCCATTCTAGGTAGCTCTCTTGGTAATCTCAAGTTCATCTTTGTTGTTTCTAATCTTCCAAGAAGAGTCTCTCTTGAAAGGTTTGATGTACAAGGTATCACTTGTTCAATCATCTGCATTGTTTGCTTGAATAGTGGTGTCAAAGTTCTCAAAATTTTCCATATCACTTCATTCTATGTCTTATCACCTCCATAAGACTTTATTCATGTCACAATCTCAGACATCCTACCAATATAGCTTCTAATAGATTCATCTTCCATCATTCTAATATCTTGAAATGCACAAATCCAATTATGTAATCTAGCCTTCTCTGCATGTTCATCACCTTCAAAAGTAGAATGTAAAGCTTTCCAAATTGCATGAGATGTTTTCAAACATCTTACTTGACTATATTCATTCTCTGGTAGTGCTGACAAAAGTGCTTCTCTTGCAAGTATGTTTCCATGAATAGATCTAGTTAATCTTTAGTTCCTACCTCTAGATTGTCTTCCTCAATGATAGTCTTCTCATTCTTTGTAATCAACCAATAACTTGGTCCTAAACACAATAGATGTGTCTTCATCTTTTCTTTCGAGCTATCAAAATTTACTCCATCAAACTTAGGGCTTTCTTTTCTGAAATTTGCCATGGATCTCCTTAAGTTGTTAAACTTTTCTTTCAAGGACTTGCTGCTCTGATACCAATTGTTAGAAAGTAAAGATCCCCAAGATAACTGAGAGGGGGGGGGGGGTGAATCAGTTATCTAATAATTTATCCATTCAATAGCTTTAAACAATATAATCAATGTACTTATCAACCATAGAAAGATAACCATACACAATTGCATAATAACACAAGATATGTTAACTAGGGAACCTCTTGAAAAGAGTAAACCCTGGTCGGAATGATGCACTAATATGAACATTCCTTGTCAGAGGATGGACCCTGTTAGGAGTCTTATGAAATACATTCAGTACATATAAATCCCTATTAGGAGATTTTGAATCCCTATTAAAAGATTCTAACCCGGTTAAGAGTTTATGGAAGACAGAAGGACCCACTGCCCAAATAGCTTCAAGGCAAGATCTCTGAACCCACTGTCCAAAAGATTTTAGAATTATTCAATAGAATAATATGAAATATATTACCTCCTTCACACTATGCTAAAACTACACTCTCTGCTACACAAGATCACAATTTTAGATCTCTATACTCACAAGTCTTCCTTCATCACTGAATTAGCTATTTTCTTCACTTCATGCATATATTCACATCTCAATCTTCATAGTACACATTACAATAAGGAAAAAATTATTTCTTATATACCAAAATCAAATAATTACAAATGATTCGGTCCTCAATTACAAGATAATAAATTCTACATGCTACACACAGAATTCACATAAAATTATTGGCTTCCAGTTACTGTAACTTTCTCCACACATGTCCTCGAAGTTTGTGCTATGAACCACATCATCATTAATGAGTCTCCAACATCCCTTTAATTGCACAAAATCAGATTCCATCCCAGCTAAGAGATATCCTCCGATTTCTAAACATTGCTACATAGAAACACTGTTTAAACACTGCTTTCACCAAAATGCTCATAACTCTTACAAATGAATGAATTTCTTTTTGCACTGTTAAACATAGGTTAATAAAACACCAAAGAACATACCATAAACTATGCAAAAGCCAATCTACAATACAACATGTGTGCAAAACAAAATTGTACCTACTTTCCTGCTAATATCTAGAATATCACTGTGTTGACATCAATGACAATCCAAGTGATGAATGCAACAACAACTGCTATAGAATGACTACCAAACCACTTTGCATTCATTCTTAACAAAATTCATAGTATGGAAAAGCTAGATGAAGTTGCACATATCTGTAATTGGGAATTCTACACTAGAACTGATGGAGAATGGCTACATTGAACCCACACCAGGTCCCCTAACTCTTGATCAACTGAAGGATGGGAATGAACACAATATTACTATGATGGAACTTGATGCTGGCTATACTGATACTGAATTTAATGACATCAATGAATGTGATACTGCTAAGAAGATGTGGGACAAGCTAACTCTAACATACAATGGAGATGTGAATGTCAAGAGAGCCAGAGAAGAAAGATTAAGAGGTCAATTTGATGATATGAAGATGAAAGAAGGTGAGAACATTGTGCAATATAGAAATAGACTAAAAGAGGTAGTACATGCTATTAGAGCATCTAGCACAGCTATTGATGATGAAACAATGATAATCAAGATTCTTAGAACTTTGTTGCCAGTTTATGCGATCAGGATCTCTGCAATTCATGAAACAAGGGCTACATCCAAACTCACCCTTGACACTCTGATCAGTAAGTTTACAACCTTTGAACTGAATAAATTTGACAATAGTGTTGTACCTTTTGTTGAATCTACTTTCATGTCCTCTTTGAAGATTGGTAAGTCTAGTAGCAAGATTGATAAGAATAATGATAGTGACAGTAATAGCGATGATGAACTTGATGAGCTTGAAGCTCTTATGGGAAGAATATTTCCCAAAGGTAAGGGAAGATATAGAGGCAAGTTACCTCTAGCATGTTTTAATATTAAAGAAGCTGGTCACATTGTTGCTAGATGTCCAAATAAGAAAGATGATGATAGATCCAAAGACCGATCCGAAGGAAGCTATGGGAGAAGAGTCAACATAGATAACTGAGACAACTATGACAAAGGGAAAAAGGTATGTTACATAGCTGAGGAATTTGAATCTGAATCTGACACTGATGATGATGTATAAGTAGTATTTGTTGCTATGAAGGATGATTCAGAGGAAGAAGAGAAACATGAGGAGACAACACTAATCTCTAAAGTAAACAAAAATGATACATGGATCATAGACAGTGGCTGCACACATCATATGACTGGTGATATAGAGAAATTTGATCTAATTGATGAATATGATGGTGGATTTGTTAGAATGGGAAATGATGCCCCTTGTATGGTGAGAGGTGTAAGGCCGACCCCATTTCCACCTTTTCCTCGACACTTCGATGTCAGAGAATTAAGGGGTTTTATAGTATCTGGATGATTGGTAAATCCCTAATGGAATTGTACCTACATATCAGTACCTATCAACTAGGTGTCACAATGACAGAGGTGATATCTCTAGGTTATTAATTATGTAAGTGAATCTTGGATGAAGTATGTTACCCTGCAGATCATAGATCCAGCTAGACTATTAAGTTTCCATTGAGTACTTTTGTTGAAAGGATTAAATTAATAGTTGATGTGATGATTCTAGTAACTCCTATGAGGAGGATGAGTAATGTTTTGATGACGTATTATATGGTTATACCATAGTGATGTTTTGGTGATATTATTAGAACCCTAAACAAGGAATTGTTAGATCCTAGACTAATAGGATTATTCTGCATTTTGTTTTCCTAGATTAGGAAATTTAATCATACTTTTGATAAGAATTTTATAGGACCTGACTATTATGGTTACCCCTTACTGATGTTGAACAATCTATTTATCTTAAATATTATGCTAAGGAAAAATTGAGAATCTTTGGGATTAGGAGTACTATGGAGTTATGCCATCAAATTATGTAGATTGAATTGAATTGAAATAATGAGTGTATTCTATATGTTGCAAGCCTACTTTTGGATTATGATCTATAAGAAGGCACTGTGTTGGTCTATTTTCTTATCACAACAAAAATCCTTTGAAAATGGCATGTTCCCTGCAAATGTTTGTCATGTTGTCCTGCCATGCCTGCAAATCATAGTTTTAATGTGTGATGAAAATACATTTGATTTCATGTTGTGTGCTCTTAGCCCTGTGTTCTTCATGTTGTCACCTTGCTCTAGTCCAAATTGCATGTGCTAAAATCACAAAATCCATAAAGTTATTCAAGTTCTAAGGTCTGCAGGAAAATATTTTTAGAATCTGCCACAGTGTCAAAAACCCACAATGTTTTTGAAAATCCATGATGTTTTCGGTCTCTGTGAAAACCTTCATTGTTTTCAACCTTGTGGCTTCCAGCTTTTGTGCACTTATCTTTTGATGTCAGAAACCTTGTGTGTTTTCGATCTTTTCCACCGAAAACCCTGTGTGTTTTTGACCTTGCACTTCTACCCTATTTGATGGCATTCCCAAGCTACGCAAGTGCGATGGATGGTGGGCCTGGGTCTTCAAGGGCTCTTCCTAATTGGTTGTCACATGTCCACATGTCATACTTTTCTGACATATGATCATGCAACCGCTTGCCACCTATCCTATGGACCCGAGTCTGCAAAGGTTTTAAATTCATTGGTTGTCGCATGATCGCATGTCAAAATTTCTGACATGTGACCATGTGACTGGTTCCTTCCTTGCACATGGGGCCCATTGGTGGGATGGTAGTGGTCCCAGAGGCAGTCATGTGGTGGCCTTTGGTTAGCTGTTGCATGATTGCATAGCCTAGTTTTTGGCTATGCGATCATGCGACTAGTTGACACGTGTCCCTGGGGCCCGATAGCAAGTGGTGAAGTGGTGTCTTCCAGATGCGGGGGTGGAAAGGTTCTATTGGATGTGGGGTAGAGATGTGGGCTCAATTGTCAGATCCCTTTCAATCTTATGGTTGCCGCATGACCGTAAGGAATATTCTTTCCCCTTGCGATCATGCGACAACTGTCTGATATTGCAACATTTAAAAGGGTTGACAGGTGGTGGGTCCATTTGCCAGGAGATGCTAATGTGAGTGATTTTCATTGGCTGGTAGGTGCTGAGGTGGATACATGTCATGGGTCTGATACTTAAGGGTAGGCGGTGGTTGCAGTGTTGGCGGGTTGTCGCATGATCACATAGCCCGTCTCTTAGCTATGCGATCATGTGACAACTATTGAGATATAATCATTGCAGAGTTCTAAGGTGGGTCCTGTGTTAGTGACTAGGTGGATACAATGAATAGTGTGGTGATAGGTGGCATCAAGCAGACCCAGGTGGGGTGTGAGGTTTGGCAGAGTGGATAAAGATCTGGCAGTGCCGACAAAATTCAATGTGTTCACACATTTGCACATAAAAAAGGTGATTCACTAATTTGTTTGGCAATTTGGTGAATGGTAGTTGGGAAGTTGCTAAATTATTTAGTGAAGGAGCAAAGTGTTTCATGAATTGGTGAAGGTTCTTTGTCACCAATTCGCTAAGTTTGACTGGGACCACTTTTAAGGAAAGTCATAAAGCCCACGAAGGGAGATTGATTAGACAGCTGCGTTTTAAAGTTGGTAAAGGTTTAAATTTTGGTCATCATTTCTCTGCAGGCACCAATGAAATAACTGTTGAGATTCAAATTTGAATTTCTGAGAGTTTCCAGTGACAGAGGTTACTATTTTTATGGAATTCAATGCAGAAATGACCCTGTTTGGTGAGAAGCGATTGGTTTTCCATTTGCAGTGTGGTCTAGGATGTCTAGTGCTCATTTGCAGAGCATGTACGTTGTAGTTGTGGCTCAAGGCATGTTGCAGGGTGTCCTTTTGAGCTTGGTTTTGTGATCCTTTGTACTTGTAGAGAAGACTTTCATAATTAAGGATCAATTCAGGATTTCCTCTTTCCTAGATTGGATGCATTTCCTGCCCCTGAATTAAATTCATGATTGTTTTCTAGCAGGTTGGGTGGTTGAAAACCTAACCCTAGCTATCCCAAGCTTGTTGCATTATCCCAGAGAATTCTAGGACAACTGGTGGTATAAGTAGGAGGTTTTTGATAGTTTAAGGGTTCTGAATTTTGTCAGTTCTAGGGAAATAGAAAACTCTGTCACATTGCATGTAAGCTGAATAGAATTTCTAGAAGTCTTTTGCAGGTTATTGAAGTGGTTTGATCTCTATCCTACTTTGATCATGTACATGACTCATCATACTTAATATAACTGTTTCATGTTTACAAGTCTCTCCTTGGTGTCATTCATGTGAGTTTTGGATTTTCTAATCCATTGCATAGGGTTACCTTTGCATATGTTCTTGTCTTTAGTTCTTGATTTAGGATCAAGTGAAATTTACTTTAGAAGGGACATAGATTCATCTTGGTTGTCTACAAAAGGATCTTATAAGTAGTGGATGGGCTGGAACATTTATATTTATGGCTATGAGTCTTTGACAATAGTTGGTTCATGTTTCATTGTTTGTATGTGAGGTCTTCCCAATGGATAATGGCACTAATCAAGGAATAGTACATTCAGTTGAGTTCAGTGTTTGATGGGTTTGGGCTATTTTCTGCATCTTTAAATATCAATACCATTTTCATGTTGGTGGTAGTAGTAGGAGTTCCTCTCTAGTCTTCAGACTCATTCTATGCAAATAGGGTTGTTTGTATATGAATTGGCTTCATTAGGGTACAGGTTACCTGAAGGGGTTTGAAGGCTATTCCACACTAATCTGTCTACAAGCCTTTTATTCACCAAAAGGATGGCATGAGTGTGCAGATAAGGAAATACCTACATGAGTGAATGTGGAGCTCAAAGAAGAAGGAGGATGTCTCTTGTCCTCGTCAATTGGACTATTTTCTTGTCAAACTTGATGTGCCCCTTTTGAGAGTCAAGCCCACCTTATGATTCAAGTTTGGTCCTGCAAGAAAAAGATCCAACACACTGTACTTTATGTGACTTTGATTACATAGTAGAAATTATAACTTGTGCGTATAAAATTATATGCAATTGAATTCTATGTTGTAAATGAATATCATGTTAGATATCTTCACTGCATTGGTGTTATGAGTAATTTATGACTACCTTATAATGATGTTAGATTATTGATGATCATGATTTCAATTAATTGTGAGATTAGTATGCATTAGAGATGCAATTGAATTATGAAATTGAATTATGCAATTGAAAGTATATTGATTTGATTATTATACCCTATATGATCATATGCAGTTGGATTGGGATTATTATAGGGATGTTGTATTTTGCATATTTAATTATATTGGTTTCTTCCTTGAACTACTGATGCTGCATTGAGGTGTTTTAGGTGGAAGGACCATGGAAATATATTTGGGGAAATCACATTGAATATATGTGCAATCAGTTAAGCCAAGGCCCCGTCTATGAAGAGACCTGAGGCCTTGTTGTAAAGTATTTTATTTGTAACACTAATTTGGATGTATGTGTGTTACGAATGTAATTGTGTAATTTTGTGACACACCTTAATTGTAATGTGCTTATGTGTGTGTCACTTGACACTTAAGTTAATTTTAATTAAGGTGTGATTATGTGTAAAGGATGTGAGAGCAAGGTTCTAGAAACATTTAGGGGGAGATCCAATATGTAACCACTTGTCTTGAAACCCCATAATGAAGTCCCCATCTCCCATTTTCGTGCATACTCTTAATCATTAGTTTTAGAGGGTTAAAAGTGGCCTTAGGAAGTGGTTTTATGCATATTTAGCTAACCCATTCCATGTACCTATGGGTTAGGGGTATTTTCAACATGGGAGAAGCCCAAAATTGATTTTTTGACCCCTCCAAAAGTGCATATTTAATTTTGAGCGAGATTGCATCTTGTCATATGGCCCAGAAAGTACTTTCATGACCATCTTCCTTGTTTGGAGAAGTCCTAGGTCACCCACCTCCAAGGACCACCTTTATGAGGAGAGGGGTGTGTAAGGTTTGGGGTTTTGTCAACCAATGGGAAGGCTTGCTTTTCCCTAGGATTTTTGGGAGTTGGGTTAGAGGTCCTTTTAGTAGAATTTGGGAGAACATTGGGATTGTTCACCCATTCTCTATCCTTAGAGATCACCAAAGTTCGAGGAGGAAGAAAGCTTGGATTTGGGAAAAAGGCTCAACTCTCCTTCATTTTGCATTTGGACTTGAGGTTGGATATGATCTCACTCTTGTTATAGAGAATTTATGTTTTTATGTTCTTCTTTGGCTCCCCATGGTTGGTCATGGAGGAAGCATATCTCTTGAATCTATGTTGTGTTTTAGCTCCCCATGGTTGGTCATGGTGAGAGCAAGCATCTTGTGTTTTCTTTTGTAATTGATTTAGGTTGTATGCTCTTGGCTCATTCACCCATGGGAGGGAAGAGCAACCAAGAGGGGGTGTGGGAATGGAGGAAAATCCATGTGTAGAGTCTCCTCCATGTGTGGGGAAGGATGAAACTTGGGTTGAGTGATTTTCCCCAAGTAACCTTTCATTTAGCCCATGAGGCATTGGGGGTATAAGGAGGGAAGATTGGCCATGTGAGCCTTGTTATGAAATTGTGTATATTTTGGGTCCATGTGTGGCCTTTTTATGATATTGTGTTTATTGGGTCCATGTGTGACCTTGTTTTCATGCAATGGTTGTCTCCATGGGTTGTCCAGCCACACCCCACAAAAGGAATTCTTGGAATTTCTTAGTTTCACCCTTGAGGGAATTTGGGTTAAATATATGTTTTCTTGTGAGTGTTTGTGTTTGAGAATGTAACCCATTCAATGGGATTTCCCCAAGCTTGGGGCTGGCCTCATGAGAGGCCTAGGATGGGAGCTAAGCATCCCATGGCCTTCCTTCTTTGCCTTGTTTCTTGCAGATTTTTGGAAGCGTTGAAGACTTATTGTTGGAGCATTGCTCTTGTGGATATGTGAGGAAATCTTCTTGGTGTTGAAGCATCTTTTGTATTGTGAATAAACTCTTGTAGGGATATCTTGTGATATCCATGATATCTTTGTAATTTTAAATGGAGTATCACTCTCCAAGTCATATAATGTATCAGGGATTGTTGTGAAAGGTTGTGAGTATTTGTTGTAAATCTTGTGATAGTTTTAATTATGATATTGTAGAATCATGTTTTATGGTTACAAAGATTAATAAATAAAGTTGACTTCAATGAGTACATTGTAATTTTTTCAAAGCATTGAGTAGTGTTAGTAAATGTGGTTACTTGAATTTTCTCTTTGAGATAGTAATGATAAAATGAATTGTTATTAAAAAAAAAAGTTATCAATACATCATAGTTATTGTATTGGGATCATTGTATGAAAATGTTAATTGATTTAAAAACCAAGATTTAATGGTTATCCATTCTATCCTTGCAAACTTTAAAATGATAGCTTGATATTGCATGGTTATAGAAGCTATCAATTAGTCATGTATAATGATCAATTAATAACATTAGATTCATTTCCATAAGAAGACTATATGTGATAATTAGTTAATTTGATATTCCAACTTTATCACCTATAATCTACCTAAAACAAATAAGAAAACATATAAACCAAGTAGATGTGTAGAGAAAATAAAATTTCTCATAAAAATTTAATTGAAAGGGCAAATGGAGACCTACAGGTCTCTGGACTTTGTATGGGAAAAAAAATTCCCATACAAATCCATGCCGCAATCATTTTTATATAATATAACTTACCTTTTTAAATTTCTAAACAATAAAATATAACATTTTTACCCTTACCTTTATGACTCTCCAAAAGGGGTGCAGGTATGGGGGACCACACCTAGCCATCAATAAATTTAGACCTGCAATGTTATTAATGCAATATACTATCCAATGTCCTGGTTGCAATTTTATTAATTGTTTTATTTCCTATCTATTCCCTTAACTTGCATGGGCTTTCTTCTTGGCATTTGTGTGGGGAATGGGGTGGAACCCAACTCCCCATGTCCCCTCAACTCCCCATTCCAAGGAAGCTTGCGCTAGGTGTATGAGCAGGCTGCTTTTTGGCTAGAGTGATGTGAATGTGGGCCCTCCAAAAACAATGCCTAATAAATCTGCAATCCTACTTCCACTAAATCCACACCCCCCCTTAGGAATTTGGATTTGGGTTTACATGGTTTCCCCACCCACTTGAAACATGGATTAAGGGGGAAAGGAAAAAAGGGAAGTTAGAGTAGGGGGTAGGTGTTTAGGTAGGGAGCTAGGAAAGCTAGGGTGTAGCTTAGGATGTGATGGAGATTATGAGTAGGTTAGCCTAGGATGTTTAGTATAATTAGTAGGTTGTTGATTGTCTTGTTTAGATTTAAATGAGTAGACTAAGTAGTTAATAAGATAGTTTAGGATGTTAGTAAGTAGTGTCATTAATTTAGTTAGTAATGATTATCATGTAAATAAATGATAGGTATTTTCTTAAATAAAACAAATAGTCCTTATTAATTTATTTGTTAATTGTTTTAGTAATATTTGTTTAGTGATTGAATTCATATCACTATTAATAGTTAATAGAATTTCTATTAATTAAAAGTAATAATCTTTATTTAATTAATTGTTAATTATTTTTATAATTAGTTCATAATTAATATTAATTATTGTGTAATATTTAATAAATTTTATTAAATATTGTATAATAGTCTATATTTAACATTGTTCGATAATTGGGTTAGTTATTATTTGGGAATTGTTATATGCTTCTTAGTTGTTAATCATAGTTATTAGTTATTAAATATTATTGTGATTAAAGAAAATGGTTAATAACTAGTAGGGTTACTTTTCCATCTTAAATAGTAAAGAGTCAATTTATTTAGTTAACGTATTTATTGAATATGAGTTCGAACTCAACTATTAGTAATACATTTGCTAAACTAATAGTTTATTAGATTTAGATAAAGTGTTAACTTTCCTATGGATAGTAGGATTGTGGTTTATCATACCGTTGAGCTCTAAGTAACCTAATTTTATTAAAAGAGGTTTATTATGTTTTGAGCATGGTAGTTTTACTCATAGTCCCTTGTATGTTTAGATGACATCGCATTCTTAATAACACCAATAAGTTCATATGTCATCTTTTATTAATGTAATTAGGGTTGGTAGTATGCACCCTAGGGATGAGCATATTGGGCTATTCTTTAAAATAAAATGTAACTTAATTTCTCAAACATCTAATTGGTCTAGCCATATGTCGGTTATTAAATACTCATTTGTCATAGTAACATGACTATTTATGGATTGAATCCTTTGACCCAGCATAGCATAACTTTGCCTATAGTCTCATCCGTTCGATAACAATATAGTTGGAATTAAATGTGGTACCCTCATAATCAACTTTAATGTTAAGGTAACTTTGATTATAACGTCTCCACCTAGATGGATTCCTTGTTAAAAACTAAATCATCTGGTAAACCTTGTGAACCAACATTGCTTAGAATTGGTTCTTCAGACTCTTTTCGTACTTTTGTCTTTGTCACTTGATAAACCACATTATATCTTGGCACTATTATCCTTTTTAAAAAAAAAATTTGGTTGTGTTTTGACCTAAAATTTTGGGCATTAAAAGAGGTAAAGGTTCACTGATGATTAATGACAGAATAAAATGTGAGAATGCATATTGGGTAGATGGACTGAACTACAATTTGATAAGTGTGGCATAGCTAAACAACTCAGGTCACCGACTTGCTTTTGAGAGCAGAAAGGTAAGAATCTATGATGATGGAGGAAGACTTGTTGGAACTGGTACACAATCCAGAGGTAATATATTTTATCTTGATATTGATCAATCTTCTTGTTTATTAATGAAAGATGAAGATGCATGGTTGTGGCATAAGAGGTTATGTCATGTGAATTTTCATAACACGGTCAAGATTAGTAAGAAGAAAAGAGTTAGAGGATTTCCTAACTTGTCAAAATAGGATCATGCTATGTGTCATGAATGTTAGAAAGGTAAGATGACTAAGTCTAGTTTTAAAAGAAAAGACTACTCAAAAAAGAAGGTACTTGAATTGGTTCATATCTACCTATGTGGTCCTATGAGAACTCAAAGCTATTATGGTGATAGATACTTTATTCTTTTTGTTGATGAATACACTAGACTGATGACTGTTATGTTTCTGAAAGATAAATCTAAAGATTTTAAGTTGTTTAACTGGTATAAGGCTAAGGTAGAAAAAGAGACTGGAAAAGAAATCAAATGCTTAAGATCTGATAGAGGAGGTGAATTTATCTCTAATGAATTTACTAATTTCTATATCAGTAGAATGGGATTGCTAAAAGAAGGAATAGGTCAATCATTGATTGTGCTAGAACACTAATGCTACAAAATAATGTTGCTCAGACATATTGGAGGGAAGTTGTCAGTACAACTGTATATGTTCTTAACCGAGTACAACTGAAGAAGGACACCAACCAAACACCTTATGAGCTATGGTTTGGACACAAACCTACTGTAAGTTATTTCAAAATTTTTGGAAGCAAATGTTTTATTCTGAAGGATGAGAGAAATGGGAAATTTGATTCTAAAGGTGATGAAGGAATATTCTTAGGCTATTATACTAAGAGTAAAGCATACAAAGATTTGAATAAGGTTACAAATAAGATGATTGAAAGTACTAATGTTTGTGTTGATGAGTATGATGACATAAACATAGAAGAAATAAAAGAACCGAAAGACTATGGTAGATTCACTTACATTGAACTTCCTATCTACCAAAGTTGCAACCTGTGATAACTGGTTAGTAGGAAAATAACCTTGAGGAACAGGAAAGGGAAACCGACGAACAAGATGGTGCTACCGAGAAAGAAAATGAACCTGAACAGGATGATCAAGAAAGAAGAAACTGAGTACTGGCTAGTTTTGTCAAAAGACATCATCTTGGGACACAAGTTATTGGAAATAGACAAGCTAGAATGTAGACTAGAAGAAAAAAAAGATAAGGTACATGTTTATTTTGTGAATTTGAACCAAAGAATGTGAAAGTTGCATTAGAAAATGAAGAATGGGTTAATGAAATGAAGGAGGAAATAGAACAAATAGAGAAAAAAAACACTTGGTCCTTAGTACCCTGACCTAAAGACAAGAATGTTATCAGTACTAAATGGATATTCAAAAACAAAATGAATAAAAATCATGAAGTAACAAGAAATAAAGTGAGATTGGTATGCAAGGGATATGCATAGGAAGAAGGCATTGATTATGGTAAAACATTTGCACCTGTTGCTAGATTGGAAGGATTTAGAATGTTAATTTTGCATATGCTACACACAAGAAATTTAAGGTTTATCAAATCGATGTGAAATCAGCATTTCTGAATGGTATACTTGAAGAAGAGGACTACATAGAACAACTTGAAGGATTTTTTGATCCAGACAACATAAACATGGTATGTAGATTACACAAAGCTTTATATGGTTTGAAGCAAGCACCGAGAGCATGGTATGAAAGACTACATACTTACTTGTTAAGTATTGGATTTGTAAGAACCAGTGAGAACAACAATTTGTACATGAAAGTTGATACTGATGACACTATTATCATTGCTAAAATTTTTGTTGATGATATTATTTTTGGAGGTCAAGATCATGTATGTAAATCTTTTTTGGATGACATGAGGAATGAGTTTGAAATGTCTATGTTCAGAGAGATTAAGTTCTTTCTTGAATTACAAGTGATACAATAGAGAGATGGGATATTCATCACACAGTCCAAGTACATAAAGGAAGTCTTGAAGACATTTGGCATGGAATATGCTAAACCTGTGGGAACATCGATGGCTACTGGAAGTAATTTGACAAAAGAAGATGAAACTATAGAGGTAAACCAAACACTTTACCAATCCATGATTGGTAAGCTAATGTATGTAGTTCACATTAGACCAGATATAGCACATGTTGTGGGAATTGTTGCTAGATATTCTGCTAATCCTAAAGAATCACACATGATTTCTACTAAAAGATTCTTAAGATATCTAAAAGAGATAGAGGATTATAGATTATGGTATCCTAAGGAAGGTAAGTTTGAGCTAAAAGTTTACACCGATGCTGATTGGGCTGGAAATGTGGATGACAGAAAAAGTACCACCGGAGGAGCATTTTTCTTTGGTGAAAGACTTGTAACCTAGACAAGTAAAAAGCAAGATTGTATTTCTCAGTCTACAGCTGAAGCAGAGTATGTTGTTGCTACTACTAATTGCTCAAACATTGCATATATCAAACAAGTGTTGGAAGGAATGAATGAGGTAATCACTGACCCGATGATCATATACTGTGACAACACAAGTGCAATTAATATCTCAAAGAATCCTATGATGCACTCAAAGACAAAGCATATATCAATTAAGTATCACTACTTAAGAGAAAAATTCCAAGAGAAGCAAGTAAAGTTAGAATTTGTTACATCTAAAGAACAAATTGTAGACATTTTTACAAAGCCTCTACTGAAGGACACTTTTGAATATTTGAGGACTAGACCTGGGGTCCGTCCCCTGTCTATCAGTCACTAATGTGATCTGGATGTTTCATCAGCCTAATCTTATCAGTAGATCATTCATGTTGATGCGACATAGTTCACACTTTGAATTTTGTTCAAGGTTGTGATTAAGTTTGAAGAACTGAAATAGATTGGGATATTAGTATACTAAGATACACCAGAGAGTTATTTAGCTATTATAGAGCTGATTATTTATTTTTTTCTTTGGTATTGTTGTCAAAGGGAGAGATAAGTAATATGAAAAGAAAAGGAGATTTGCATCGATGAGAACTATCTAAGGGAGAGATGATCTAAAAGGAACTTGAGAACTAAAAAGGTTATATTTATAGAATGACAAGCCTATATTCTATAATGCTATTTTAGTAACATAGTGATTAAACATATTAAGCTGGGGAGAGCTTACACTACACAACATTTAATCACAGAGTTGTAGAAAACATGTTTGGTATGTGTATGGTACATTTCATATTAGTTGAGTTGCCATCAATGCCAAAGGGAGAGATTGATGAAGTACAATTGACTGAAAACCAGATTGAAGAATCTGTAATTCAAGATTACTAAAAATTTGATGATTAGATATGCAAGATGATGAAATCTGTATTATGTTGTCATTGATGTCAACTAGCTTGACAGTACTTATCTTTAAGTTACTATATTGACACATTTGAAAGAAGGTGAAAGAAATGAAGAACATAAATATCTACATGAGGAAGATGTATATGATAGATAAGGATAAGGAATACACTAAGTAACTTCTTGATGAGTCTATGACCTGATGGAATTGACTTTATTATGTTGCATTCATCTATGATGAAGAATAGAGCTGAAAGACACAAAGCAGTGTTGTTGGTAAATAAAGTATTTCAGTATACACTGATGAAGTGTAGTGTATACCAAGCGCAGTATTAACTGAGCTTGTGTTCACCGATGCATTTCTTTATTAATCAAGAAAAATAGAAAGGAATTAAATTATCAGTTTAGCCGATAAAGTGATGAGTTGTAAAGTGTATGAAATCAAGGTAACAGATAATGTTTGTTATGAAGATCAATGGCTAACATAAATCAAAAGGATCTGATGGAGCAAATTGAAATGTGTTACTAACACATCAGCTGAGGGAGCTTAAAGCAACAAAATCTGATGGAGGAAAAGAAAATAATTTACTCATCTATATAAGAGACATTGGTTTCATTATGAAATGGATGCCAGAAGAAGAAGATACTAAGGAATAATCATGTGGAGAAGCTTTTCTGATCATACTGGTTAATAATAACTGAGCTGTAGAATAGTTACCGAGCTACAGAGAGTTATTACTGACAGATAGTAAGTTGATACAATATTGAATCTGAAGTGTTATATTGGTCAGAAATATTTGAATGAGCTGAACATTGATCTATAAACTGCAAATTGAATTTGTATTTAGGTAGATCATTTACTATTACATATTTAACCATTGTACACAGTCAAATCTCTTAACCGATTGGACTATGAAAGTCTTTTGATGTTTCATTCATATAGTGAAACTTGTTATCCTGTCAACCCCAGAGTGACTGCTGGTTGGACAATAACTTCTGGTCTAAAATCCTCTAACAAGGTCACACCTAAAAATGTGTTTGTAAACCTTTAACAGGATTGGGTCTTCACCGACCTCACTTCAGAAGAGTGAACAATTTTGGGTTGTCGGTCCCAGGTGGTTTTTCCCTTTACAGGGTTTCCATGTTAAATATCTTGTGTTATGTGTTGATTGTGATATTTGTTTGTGATCATACTTTTCATATTACATGTTAGATTTAATCAGTAATTATTACAAATAGTGGAAGTATTCTATGTTTACCGACTTGCAGAAGTAGTAGAATTGTTTTGGATTAGACATTTTGAATTGGGACACTGGATAATTGATTCACCCCCCTGTCAATTATTCTAACATAACCCCAAGGATTAGTAAAAGGAAAAGCCCCAAGAAACCTTACAAATATTCTCCTCCCATAATTGATCCTAAAGAGGTTTCCTCCCATAATATGTAGTCTATTGACATGGTTCATGATAGAAGAGGGTCCCTAATTCAAAGATAAAATACAACCTTTTTGAGAAATTCACCTAAAGATTCTCTTCTTATCGTCTCTTAACAAAAGAGTCCACTTAACCTAATGGTCATTGCTCATAATGTTTATATTGATTCCTTTTAGATAAATAAGTTGTTATTTCATGAATTTATTAAGATGAATATCAAAATGAGGGGCATTCAAGCTCATCTCAAAAAGAAATTTAATGCTGAGCACTTGTGGGATAAAACAAAGGGGTTGAACTTCATTAAATCAATTGAAAAGGTTTTGAAGGATATTGAAATGATGAAATGAGGAAAAATAACTACAAAGGAAGGATTTTAGTTCCAAAAAAATGGAAGGCATTTATAAAAAATATTTGTAATCACCCAAAAATGGTCTAGTAAACTATAAGCCCTCTCTCTTAACATTAAAATTTAAATACTAGACTACATCTTGTGCTTAATCATTTTTTCACATTGATGTAATCTCTTATTTCTTCATCAAACCATCATTTTATCACTTATATGATGATATCCTAAAGTTTGGCTACTTTATCTTCAGCTTTAGGGACTAAAATGTTATCCCAAAAAATTTAGTAGGTTTTCCTACTACGAGCAACTACAAATTGTGAATTTATTTGATACTATGCATATTGAAAAGAATATAATATAGACATTGTGGAAAATATTAGATGGAAGGCATGGTAAAGAAAAAATTGTCTAATTTTTTAGTGACATTCATGAATCCAATCATGCAATAAAAAATTTCATTGCATCAAATAGAAATGGAGACTGTATCAATATAAGTTCCCTTCCTTGGTTATTAATGGAGCAACAAAGTGATTCCATAAAAGAATCCATACGAAAAATTTGATTTCCCATAGGATTTGCTGTGAACATAAGTAATATCATATCAAAGAAAAGTGAATTTGGGCTAGGGTTGAAAATGCATGATTGGAATACCTTCATCAAGGTAAGTCACATTCTTCTATATTTATAATATATTTGTAAACTACATATACTTTGCATTGTACTATGTTCAAGAAAAGAATGACATTATTAGTTTATAATTGTTGCAATATGTGCTACCCCTATCTCTCCCAGAGAACTTCAAGAATAACATCAAATAAGTGATATATGATCTTGGAAAATACATGAGGTAAGTAGTGATATTTGTTCAGTTTGTTGTATATATTTATTATCTTCGTAATTTTTTTTCTTCTTATGTAATATATTGTAAAGTCTCATATTTATATATTTTTGTGTCTTGATTGTCTTCTAGGTGGTTTCATATAAAGAAATTCATAAAGAAGATATAAAATATTGGAAGAGAAGAATTTCTAATCTAATTGTGAAATGAAAAAGTGTCTACCTTCAAAATTTTTAAATGCACAAGAACACTACCTCATTCACCAAGTTGAGCAGATTGAATTGTGTGGACTTGTATACACTCAGTCAATGTGGATGTTTGAGAGGAACTTAAAATTTTTGAAGGCTTTGGTTCAACAAAGAGCACATCTTAAGGGTTATATAGTGGAGGGATATATGGTATACTAGACTATGGTGTATGTTACTGAATATCTTTTTAATCTTGCAACAAAGATTAATATAGATCGCATTTGGGATCCCGACACCATTAAAAAATTCAAAAGGAGTACTTGGTGGGGATGGGTATATTGAAAAAAGTGAGAGATAATAAATTATAATATGTTATTTTAGTTAATTAATTCTTAAACTTTCAAATTAATTAGTTCTAAGTCATCTATTTATTCTTTGTACAACTTCTCCAGAGTGGGATATAATAGATTTGTATATTGCAAATAATTAAAGATTGGATGACGGTATGGATTGAATGATGTCATCATTTTGGTCACACATTAACATGGGAAGGTGTGTCTTAATTGGTTAAAGAATCACATTATAATGGAAATTCCAATGTTATGGAAAGGGAAATAGATTTAGCATATGGTTTAAGAGATTTTTAGGTATGTATAAATTTGTTACTCACCTGTATGTTTATCAGCTCATGATACAATAACTTTTACATGTTTGAAATATTATTGTAGGTCAAACACCACAAGGCTATGTTTTGCAATGGTCATAAGTTTTGCATCAAAAAGTTGGATGACATGAAGAAAACTTGTGATTCTGGGGTAAGTGAAATCTTTCCTAGGTGACTAATATTTTATCTAGAAATGACTTACATCCTCAAGAGTCTCAAAATTCATACTATGTAATTTTGGATAATATATTTGAGTGTGAATTTAATTCCTACAAATTAACTCTCTTTGTTGTCAGATGGTACAGGCTATGACTTAATCAAAATAATCCTGATAGAACTATTATTGAACATGACAATGGATTTCCAATTATTAATATAGGGTAGTTTGAGCTAGTTGGGGATGAGCCCTATGTTCTTCCAAGCCAATCTGAGCAAGTCAGACATAAACTGGATTGGTCATTTGTTGTTAGACATGATCCAAGAGGAAGGCCAATAAGGTATAATGTTATGGAAGACTTGAAAATACTTCAAACAAGTAGAAGATGATGTAGATGATGATCACGATCGAAATTTAGTCGATGATGTTCTTGGCGCAAAATTTCTTGAAAAAGAAGAAGAAGATGATGTTTCTATTGATCATAATGTTGATGATGTTGTTGCTGCCACTGCTGATGATGATGATGCTAATGATGATGACGATGAAGATGATGAAGATGATGGTGGTGGTGATGATGTTGATGATGACAATGATCACAATGGTGAGTTGGATGAAGAAGAAGATCAATGACATGAATGAAATGTACAGCTATGTGATCAATGCTTAATCTATTTAATATTGATTTCTTGATAGAAATGTACAGTTATACAATCAATGCTTAATATATTTAATATTGATTTATTGATAGAAATGTATAGTTATATGATCAATTCTTAATCTAATCAATTCATGATGTATCTTTTAATGTTTTAATTTCATGTGATGCTGATGGTTTTAAATGTACACCTACAATGTAATTTTGATTATATGTATCATGAATTTTTTAGCTTTAACATAAGATAATTGAATTACATATACATGAACCCAAACCCCTTTCACAAGCATCCCACACTGTCTCATGGATTGAAAGGTATAATTAAATACACCCTATAGAGATTAATGTCTTTTACAATTTGCAAAATATCCCTCTCTCATTTGATGGATTGCAAGTAGAAGAAAATAGGCATTTGTTAGATGTGTCTTCCACGAGTGAAGGAAATATAGGAATGGAAGAAGAAAGTGAGACATGTAGTATGTCTGAATTAGGGAGATCAACTAGAGGTCAAAAGACTAGAAATAAATTCAATAAATGCAAGAAATTTTTCCTTTCTCAAGGAGGGTCATGTTATTATCATGATGAGAGAAAAGGTGACATCAAGGTTCCCTTTAGGTACAAACATCTACAAAAATAATGGGTCGCAAAGGAACTTCCTCCAAGAAACATTGATTTTAGTGTTGAAGACAAGATATATCGCATAACACCATTGTCATTACATGGTTTGGGCCTATTTTTCATGGATGGTATAAAGGTCTCTTACAATAAAGTTTTCTAAATATGTTGAACCTTGTTACAATTACAAAAGTTAGATGTGGATTGTTCGATATAAAAAAAGAATGCATAGGTAAGCACTCTTGGAAAATTATATACAACAGAAAGATAATGAACAAACTAAAAGAGTGGCTATTTACATTGACAGAAGGCCAAAAGCATTAGCGAATATTTTAGATTTTATAAATAGTACGTGACCTGTGTCAACTATTAAGCAATCCAATTGCATATTTGAGGTGCACGAGGGAAATCTTGTATTTGTATGTGCGATAAAATCAATACATGTAGGGGAAGAGATTCATATTAATTGCAATTTGAATCACATATATACAAACAATGCCACTATCATGGGGGTGCAGGTATGTACTATGAACCATTAAATAATTGAATTTTTTTTCTAACATTTTTATATTTGATTTATTTTTGTAATGTTGAATCTAATCCTTCTAGGAAAGGAAATTCATCCAAAGAAACTACTACAAACAAGCCCTCCAAAACCAGCCACATCTATAGAGACTCCTCACAATCCACCTCATCTCCATCATAATATTCTTCCCCTTCCTCTCCAACTTCCACTCCTCTCCCACTCACACCCATTCTCCCACTCGAAGTTATTTCAAACTCCACATGATATTGAAAAATGATGTTGTAGGTTTTGTGTGCAAGACTAGATGTTTTCTTTACCTGGGTCTTTCCTACTAGTGCTCACACAAAAAAAATATTGTATTGCATTTTTTTTACAAATTAATAAGATATATTGTCTACCTCTAATTCTCTAAAAAAGAAATAGTATAAGATGATCACAAATTGAATCCCACAAATGAATGTCACGATATTTTTAAATTCATTCATTTTCAAAACAAGATTTTGAGTTTGGGAATCTAGAAGAGATGGTTTACTAAATGTAATAGTCAAATCTTATTTTAGTATGGATTCAATTGAAATGGTGAATATAATTAAGGTACCATTTTTGTGATGATCTAGCTAAACATTATTTCGAGGTCCATGCCATTTGGTTGTATGTTAAGGAATATATTTCTTTTTAACTAAAAATACTAAATTATATTTGAGAGTGATTTCTAATGGGTGCAGATTTGAAATTTATTAATCTATCCCTTTCTATTGAAATTTTCTAATGCATTTCATGTCCCTAGTCCAAAACTTAATGTTTTATATAATTAATTAAACTATTTTATTAATTATTGGTTAAATTTAAATAATAACACATGACCATGATATAGAGAAACTACATAGAAGGGACAATGATGATCCTACAGGCACTTCTTGTTCCGAGTAGGTAAACCTCATTGTTATTATACGAATTAGATAGAAGTAAAATGCTAAATAGTGTTTTTTATTATGTATTTTTCATCACTATTTTGGAGTAATTTTAATAGTGCTAGTAATATTGTTGTCATAGATGGTTGGTCATTAGAGAAGGGGAAAGGAACCCATAGTCCCTTAGGAGGACTCCTTTGAAGAGGACCTAGATTTTGTTAGTTTGCAACTTGTGATGACCCAACCGATGTCATTCAAAAGTTCCTTCAAAGAATTGGAAAACAAATGTTTCAATTGTCAACTATATATCGTCTAACTCTGGAGTCACAAAAGAGGGTGACTGAATTGATGCACGAAGCTCAAAATTTCAAAGTAAGTATTAACACAATTTTTAATTATAACAAAATTTTAATAATACTTTTTATGTTAGACTCTTTTATGTCATTAAATAATAAGCGAATGTGTTGTTTTTACAACTTTTTTAGATAATTTTGATCCTCGTGGCCATGATGAGGGTACTATAGGTGGTTCAGGTAGATCTCATGTTTGACTATCTTTTTTTGATGCTCTAACAATCTTGTCCATGCTAGTCCATTATTTTATTATGCTCTAACATTCTTATTCTTCAACATCTATTAGCGATCATATGGTAATGTTTCCTAAGATGAGGAGAAGCTCAGATGTACTACTGATTGCAATGTCAGC
Organism: Chamaecyparis obtusa; assembly: GCA_027943335.1. Lineage (NCBI taxonomy): Eukaryota > Viridiplantae > Streptophyta > Pinopsida > Cupressales > Cupressaceae > Chamaecyparis > Chamaecyparis obtusa. Next base: position 218,979 of record BSBK01005783.1, read on the forward strand.
AACACGCAGTATGGTCACATAAGCTACTACACCACCTACTGGTACGTAGATTTCATTTTCTCTCTCATTATTTATATGTTTATTTCTCTTGAAGTATTATTTCTTGGTTGAATTTTGAAATAGATTTATTTTATGCAATAGGAGATGCAACACATGATGGGAAATTTCTTGGATGTACTCGTATTCCTAGTATGGGAATGGTGAAGGATTGTGTATTGATTTTGAGTGATGAAGAAGGAGTTCCCTTGAAAGTAGCCAAGTTTCCAGGTACTTTAAAGATTGCTTCTTTTTTTTACTATATAATCTTATTTTAATTAAACATTGCATTGAATATGAGAAGCTTCCATCTATTGTATTCTTATTCTATATTGTTATTTCCTTCGACTAATGACCCCATGATTATTTTGCAGGGAATAATGTTTTTTTATGATAAACTTAATGATGAGTGGTTGCAGATATTTGGGCCCACCCTCCATGCATGGTAGAACATCATATTTGAACTAAAACTCCAATCCACTTTTTTTTTTATTTCGTATCATTTCTCAAATATTTTTTCTTTCCTCTATTTCTTAAACTATATTAAAGGTAAATTCACTTAATTTATGAATCTAAAAACATTTATTTCTTAAAAGGTGGAATGTCCAAGATAAAAAGTTAAATGATTCTCTTGTAGAGAGTATGAAAAACTTATTTGGACCTCGTGCATTTGAGAAAAATAGGCTCCTTGAGGAAGTCGGGTTATGTTTGAGGTATATTAGGGACCAATACAAGAGTACATTATCAAAAACCCAAAATTATGAGCGTCCCCTATCCATGCCTAATTTTGAGTGGCATAATATTATTTTGGATGCGAAGGAGAGAAGCAAAAGAAAAAAGGAAATACACCAATAGACAATAGAAAAAGGTATGTGATACTGTTAGAATATAATTATGTACTAAGTACTCTTTATATTTATGTGATCTAACACATTTAAAACTTTTTCATAGATTTTTTGACACATTCAAGGCAACAAAGGCAAGATTAGAAAAGCATGGAAAATGAAAGCTCGACTCTGGTGGTTATTTGACACTTTCCACATGAGTTGTAAGTTTTAGTAAATGAAAAATTGTATGTGGATATTTATAATTTGAAATCAATTTTGTTTTGATGAAACAATGCAAGAAAAACTCATGATACCAAGAAAAAATATAGGGTGTGGAGTTCAATAGAAGTATCTCAGAAGAGGACAATAGAATTGGCTTCCAAAAAGGCTATAGAGTTGTGGTTGAATGGATACGAGAAATAAGTGTGCAAGGTTCTACTAATGGATCTATTGTAGTAAATAAGCTAAATGATGATTTTTTCAAATATAGTAATTTACCAATTAGTTTATTTGATGTTAAGTTCCAACATAAAGTGAGTATATTTATTTTAAGTAAGAAAAAAATGATAACAATGCATATGAAATTGGAATGCAACCTGTCAATTCTAGTACACCACCTGTGCATGATGAAGATGGTTTGGATGTGCATCATAGTGATGGAGATATACATTTTCTATTCAAATTTTTATATGTAATTATTAATACAAGTAAATATCTTAAATTGATTGGTGTAGTAATAAAAATATAATTACAATAGGTGTTTCAATTAATCTATCATTTTGTATTACATCTCAAGAGGATGTAGAGACTGGTGTTCATGAGAACATTGAGTTTGAGGGCAAAAAAAATGATCTGGAAGTTGATGATGTTACTAGATCAGGTAAAGAGCACAATGATTATGTTCTTTAAAGTACTGAAATACTTGTAAGAAAATATAATTTAAAATGTTTTTAATTTAAACCTTTAATTTGTTATTGTAAAGGACCCCTCCTTTGCATCAGGAGAGAACTAGGCATGTATTAAGATTAGGAGCAGAGGGTAGAAGAACTAATGAGAGGGGAAATAATCATGATGAAACCGATGCTCCTCTTAACGATTTCTTAAATTCAAGAAAATTAAAGAAAAAAAGAAATGATTGTCATCTATGCACCTTAATTGATAATGACTAATTTTTATGTTTCAATGAATTTAATTATGTCCTATTTAATGCTCATAAATTATATAATGTGTTAATCAATATTGATGAATGTTGTGTGTTAATGAATGTTAATTAATCTTATTTTTTAATGAATTTTATCATGTGATAATTAATGAATGTTAAATTGTATTAATGGATGAAAGAATGAATGAATGTTATATCTTAATGGAGAATTTAGAGTGATTTTTTTTTTTTTTGGGTGAGTGGGGCGGATGGGGGGTTGGGGCCAAATGAGCTTCCACCTTCACATGGTTGGCCTTGTTTAGTAGAGAATATTAAAATATTATTGAAGAAAAAGTGAAGCTCAATAAGGTTGTTCCTTATCTAGGGTCTCAAATGTATCCTTTATCCCACTCTTCAACATATCAAAAGATCTCCATAGGTTACTTTAGCTCAAACTAACCAAAGTCCACATTGTACCCTTTTTGCAAGCCTAAAAGATGTTCATTTTACAAAGCAACTATATCACAGACTTAACCCTTGACTTCAAGACTTTTAAGAGTCTTCACAAATGACTCCAAATGAAATATTGTTAATCCAATTAGACCCTATGGTATCTTCAAACACAAAAGCCCCAATTTAGCTCCAAACAACCCTTAATGACTGTCAACACCAAATATCTAAAACTGAATCACAATTAGTTTTAAATACATTCAAAGGTGATTTAGAACTCTCACAAAAATATAGGAAATATTCAATAATTAGTATGTAATCTTACAAAAGTAAATAATTCATCCAATGATCAAAACATTAACTCTCATCACCACTAGACTCCACACCATGCAAGTACTCTAACATGAAACTTTATCTTAAACACTGATTAAATTGCCTCTAATGGTCTTTAAAAACTTATAACATCTTACCATTAAGATCTTTCATCATTCATTGCAAGGTTTTAGTGCCCAACTATCAATTAAGTTCTCATTCTATACCTAAACATTTATAGCCCTGTCCAGCAGGTATTCCTTGGGTTACTCCTGATTGTTCCAAAGAACTTGCTAAACCAAATAGAGTTTCAAATACCCTTTTCATATTTTCTTAACATATGTGAATCTTGGCTATTGGTATTTTGGATCATCATTCCTAAAAATTGTTATCCACACCTTTCCTAGTATGCCTAATTTGACACTTTTACAAAGCAACTACTATAATAACTCTTCCTAAAACCTTCCTACTATGAAAAAATCTTGTGTTATGGTTCAAAAAAATACATTTTCCACTTATTTTGGGATTCCCTATCAATTTAACCCTCCATGCAACAAACCCTCAAATTAAGGAACACTAAACTAGGGCTTTCTAATTCAATGCCTTCCCATCACTTACAAAACTTCACATTAGTCATTTCACCTTGTATTCAATGTATGTGGATGGATTCCAACCTCAAAAGAATTCCTTGTGTGGCTACTATGCCCACTGCTATACCTATGACACTCTTTTAGTGCATTTTCCAAGCACAATCCCACTGTCAGAGAGTACAACTCCATCTTCTAACTGTTTACCTAGACCAAGATAGTTATAAAACATATCACATTCATACTAAACTTCATACCACAAAGAATAGTGGTAAAAAAAGACACTTGGACCCTCTATCCTTCTTTAAAACAAGAAATATGTGCATTAGCCCTCACTGTCACAGTACAAATAGTCAAGAGAAATATGTAAACTCTTTGGAAATGGATTCATTTCCATGAAAACCAAAATTTAAAAGTACTTCTAGCTATACATAAAATATTTCAAATAAAAATTATTCCAAGAAATGCCAAAATGTATTAAGTTTTATGTTATTTTTAAAAGGATTCTGCTACAGTCTGTACAATAGTGAATGCTAACAATGCATTTTCCTTCTCCTCTCTCCTTTTCAACTATTTTTCATCAGTCTTATCCATGTCCAAATCATGTGAACTCTCTAAAAAATCTCCCAACTATTTCTAACTACCTTGTAGCCCATTTGGGTATGTGCAAGATCATGAGGGGCCAAACTATGCCCTTAAGTGGCAATGAAAAATCAGCAAATCAGGGTTAGTCAACTTGACGTGAAAATTTCAACTAGCTATGAACCTAATATCAAAAAGTTGTAACAATAGAATCTGTTGAAAATTGAATGTAGTTTCTAAAATACTAGGCCTTTTTTGAGAAAAACTTAGTATGATTGGTGAAAAGTATAGATTTCAATGCAGCAGTACAAAAATTTCTAGAAAAAAATAAGAAGTAGGTGTATGTCTGACCACCTTAATCATAATCAAATGATAATATTTTATTATAAGATTTTATATATAAGTAGTAGAATCATGCCCGAATGTGACGCATATTTTTTTGTAATTTTATTCCAAATAAATAATTAATTATGAATTTTCTGCTACAACATTTTTAGAATAAAAAAACTCTTGTGTCTGACCACCTTAACTCATTGAAAACTTTACAAAATTCAAATTTTTTTTCCCTTATGATAGGTGAAGCATAGAATGTGACAAATTTTTTGGATTTCAAAAATGTTATACCATTTGAAAGTTATAGTCATTTTTCAATCAGTAAATAAATCAGCACTTTAGAGGTAGCTCAATTAGAAAATAACTAATAATTACTTACCAAATTCAAAATTTCATAGCAATTATATCGATAGAAAGCTGATAATCTCCTTAAGATACCCTTTTTGTTTTGTCAAATTCAAGTGGAAAAAAAGTCGTCAGCTACATTGTCGAAGTTTGGAACTCAGAGAAACAGGGAAAAAACACGTATTTGAGACATTTCAATAGTTGACCATGTAGGTTTGGTGTACAAAGCAATACTGAGCCTAATCGGGTACTCGAATATGACGGCAAAATTTTGAATTTTCACTTTCCCTTCCCTCCACTTTCTCCCTCCCATTTCTTGATCCTTCATATGATATATTATATATAAAAAACTATATATTAGATATATATTAGATATATTAAATATTATATAATATCAATTATATATTAAATATTATATAATATACATTTTACATTAAATATTATTTAATATATATTAATATTAAAAACTATATATTAGATTATATATTATATATATTAAATATTATATAATATACATTTTACATTAAATATTATTTAATTATATATTAATATCAAAAACTATATATTAGATTATATATTATATATTATATAATATCCATTTTACATTTTAAATATTATTTAATATATATTAATATTAAATGTTACATTATATATCATATATTATATATTATTTTATATGTATAATATATTAATATGTATTTTACGACTATGTACAAAAGGTGGAAGATTGTGAAAAAATCATGGATGGCCATTCAAAGAAGCAAAGGAAATTAATCAGCCATTTAAAAAATTCATGGGCGGCCATTGAGGAAGAGAGAGTGTGAGAAGGTGGCAGGGGATGAGAGAGGAAGAGAGAGAGTGGGAAGGTGAGAGAGGGTGATGAGAGAGAGAGAGAGAGAGGGAAGGGGAGAGAATAGGAGAGCGAGAGAAGGGGAAGGATAACCAATTCATTACAATATTAATCAGTAAGGAGCAAGGAAAACTTAAATAATATCATAGCAGGCATTAGAAATCTAAATTCTAATTAGGAGTTTTAAGCAAAGTGAGTAAGGTCCTGGATAGGGACATTACAGATCCACACATTGTTTAGTAGATACCTCCAAGAACCCACATACATAGGAGTAGGTTTGAAGTAAGACTAAGATTTTTTATTAGTTCAAATTTATATCACTGTGTTGTACTTTTGATTAACATCCAATGATTGGATGTGAAATTCACAAATTTGATTATATTGCCACTGGTTCTATTTCAAATTCTGGAAAAAATGGATATTTGACATATGTTCATAAATTTCAGTCAACACCATTTTAAAATAACACATCAGTTTATTTTTACACATTGAGAATATCATCCTTAGAAATTGAATTGAAATTGACATAGGTCATAGGAAATAAATGCCCCAACTATTTGGTGTCTTCTACATTTTGAGTTTCTTATTATAATTAGGAGAAGAATATTACTCTCAAAATGGTTTTGGACAGTAACATTTGTACTTCCTCTTCACAAATATATTTCTTCCCTCATCTTGCTACCTATTGATACCGACAAAGTGAATCTAGGCATTTCTACCATGTAATGGGAGAAAAATGGTTTCCTAATTTATTAATATGTGTCTAAATAACACATGCAAGAACCTTTTCTTTGATATTGCTTACTAACCCTTTAGAAATGAAAATGTTTACAAAAATTGGCATGTACTTGCATGAGGACATTTTATATTACAGGAATCCTGCACAGAAGTAGCTAGCAAGCCACTCAAAAAGTAGTAGCTAATAGCAAGTGGGATAATGGAGATGCTATAATAAACCACTATCTTCTTTACTCAAGCAACATCTGGTTCATTTTCTCAATTGGGGCATGTTTGGGAACAAACAATCTCCATTTAAACTCAAGTCTCTGGAAATGCAATTATATTTGTCAGTGGAGAAGATACACCCAATGGATCTGCAATTACTTTATGCTCACTGGAATTTCCATTTTTCTTCAATTGGGATACTCTTTCCAAAATTGCATCTACCCTTTTACCAATTTGGGAAATCAATGGGTCTATTTGTGGACCTCAAAGGAGTTGGTCACCTAAATGAGAACCTTGAGATGAATTAGGAACTTCTCTATGAAAGAGATTAGCACCTTGAGAAGCTCTCCATTTGTCAGCTGAATTAAAACCTTGGACCATCGATGGCTTCCCTTTGTTGTAAAATGAGGAGTGAGACTTCCTTACCAAAGGTGGCAATGAACTTACATTTGAGGGATATTGCCCAACATGAGTAACCTGGTTTCCCAAGTCCCATAAATGCAAGGCCATTGATGAATAGGCATTTATAATAGAAATATTTGTGGTGCTAGAATGAAGTGCATGACCAAATTCTTTGCCTGCTAATGAACCAATTTGAGGTTTCATTTCACATTGCTCTGTGGATAATTCCATAGCACTTGTTACTTCTCTCTCTAAATTTTTTGTGATAGTGTACATGTGCACTGAAGAGCTTTTGTCACTACTTGAGCTACTAGCAGATGGTGAGTACTCATCATCATCATCTGATATAGGCTCACATGCATATCTTACTTTTTTCCTTTGTCACTTTCCCCTTCCTAGCTCTTCCTCCTTATCTGTAACTTCTATTATGGGTCCAAGAATCTCTTCCCACTCTTTCCCATTAACTGTGGGATTTTACTCTTTGTCCTGAGTAATTGGCATACCTTGGATGGCACCAAAACAACCATTTTCTTCTGAAATGTCCTTTTCTCTCACTTTAAAATCTCTCTATTAAGAATATTTTCTATATGTTCCTTTGTATATTGAATAGATGTAACTACAATCCCATGTTCATCAAGAATATTCCTTGCACTGTTGAGTAATATATCATGCAATTCCTTAATAGTTTCATTCTTAACAAAATTCATAACTAGATTTTCCATAGCCAATTTTCTTCTTGATCATTGCAATATTTTCTCCTCAACTGAACATTTTGTAATCACTTGATATACAATCACATGTTTCTCTTGGCTAATCCTGTGGTATCGTGATTGAGCCTGTAGATCCACAAAAGGGTTGAAATCTGGATTTGGTGGAAGAGTAGTATTAGCAAGAAGTCATTCACTAACATCTCATATTTATAACAACTAAATTTGGATTCACTAGAAGCATTAAAGAATCTGGATTGGACTCTTAAAGAATTCTTTCTACTACTTTGGACTCAATTTCTTGTGCATTTTAGCATAACATCTAGCAAAGAAATAGAATCAAACTATCTAAGGAAGATACAGTAGCCAATTTGTGTCCTTTGGATCAAAAAGATGATTTGTAAAACTTAACGTAAAAATTCAGTTCTGCTAACGAAAATGTCTAATCATGTAGCAATGTATAGAAGCTCGGGAAAGGTGTAACAAATTAATATGCAAATATTTTTGTCCATAATAGTATTTTCTGCATTTATTATGATATTGATCTAATTTGATGCACCTTCGATATTTGATCGATCCCTTCCCTTTCATTTCACTTGGTTTGCTCATTTTGCACATCATAGACCAGGATTTGACAGTGGATATGACCTTGGTATTGCCAACGTTAATGATAAATTTTATCTTTTAGCCATTATTTTTTTGTTATTTTTCCTGTATGATGCTTTTGTATATGAATTGTGGATATTCTCTGGGAAACACATGATAAGGCATACTAGGACCCCTAGGGAGTCCCCATGACCCCTTTTGACACATTTAAACATTCAAGTGTGTCTGAAGGGGTCCTAGGACCCCTTAAGAAACACTTGAGCATTCCAATGTGTCAAAAGGGGTCATTGGGAATTCCTAGGGGTCCTAACACGTGATAAGGTGTACTAGGACCCCTAGGGAGTCCCCATGACCCATTTTGACACATTTGAATGCTCAAGTGTGTCCCAAGGGGTCCTAGGACCCCTTAAGACACACTTAAGCATTCCAATGTGTCAAAAGGGGTCATCAGGACTTCCTAGGGGTCCTAACATGTGATAAGGTGTACTAGGACCCCTAGGGAGTCCTTGTGACCCCTTTTGACACATTTGAATGCTCAATTATGTCCGAAGGGGTCCTAGGACCCCTTAAGACACACTTAAGCATTCCAATGTGTCAAAAGGGGTCATTGAGACTTCCTAGGGGTTCTAATGTGTGATAAGTCATACTAGGACCCCTAGGGAGTCCCCATGACCCCTTTTGACACATTTGAATGCTCAAGTGTGTCCGAAGAGGTCCTAGGACCCCTTAAGACACCCTTGAGCATTCCAATGTGTCAAAAGGGTTCATCGGGACTTCCTAGGGGTCCTAATGCATGATAAGGCATGCTAGGACCCCTAGGGAGTCTCCATCACCCCTTTTGACACATTTGAATGCTCACATGTGTCTTAAAGGGTCCTAGGATAAGTCCTAGCATAAGTCTTGGGTAGTGAAGGGACCATGCCAACAATACCAACTATGACCTATAAATATATATTTGCAATAATGAGATTAGTAGAGTGGTGCAACATAGAGTAATAAATCTACAAAATAGGATGATAGCATAATAAAATTACAAATTGATTGAACTAAAATTAAAACTTACATTTGGTGATCCCTCCTCTGGAATAGTGGGCTGGGTCAACAAAGATACGAAAGATTCTCGTGGGCCCTCCCTCACACTCGGAGTAACCTATGAGAGTAAAAAGATTGTCAATTATATATAAATGTACTTGATCATAGCAACCCTAGTTACAAAATACAAATAACAATATGTAAAATTCTACGTACAATTGGGCTATCACTCCGAATCAAGATGCCTGTAACCCTACGTTGCCGAACTACTATCGGGACATCATCAATAGCCACACCCTATACAATAAAGTGAAAGTAAAATATTTATTACTACAAACAAGTGGCATACATATGCATGCATAATTAATCTTAAACAATTAACTACCTTTCCTTTGTCAACACCTGATGAAGGAGCCCCCTCGTGCCCCCCACTGACATCGGCTATAGCCTACAAGAACATAATAAGATGACAATATATAAGTAAATGTATGAATTTTATTACTCTAATTGATAGAGATTTAAGCATGAACACCAAATGATATAAAAAATAACTAATGGGTACATAATTTATAATATACTGTATAGTCATCAATGCCAAATGAAATGGCCGAAAGTGTGGACTCATCCACCTGTCTCACCTCCTCCTGTGTCATCAACTGAACATAAATGGAAAAAAATATATATACGTAAGTGCATGCAATCATTAAAACTAATCTAAATAAATATATTATTTTTAAATTAAATAAGTCATGTGACAAATTTATTTATAATTTTTACTCTTACCATATCAACAGGAGTCAATGGCTTTTTGTACACCTCCTGAGCACTCTCATGAGATGTAGATGCTCCATGAGGTGTTGTAGCCTTTGCATTTGTGTCTCCTATATCCTCCTCATCAATAACATACTGATATGTATCAACATTAGTAAGCGGTCCAAGGTACATATTCTTGCATATAATGCAAATATGGGGCTCGCATACATGTGAACTCCAATGAGATGTCGATGTGCCAACATCATCCACACCAGGAGGCAACACTGACCTAGTCTGCATGATCAACTAATCACTTAGTAAATGAATGGCCCTAATAGTATGTGATGCAGCCTCTGCAATGATATCGAGGCTGCACTCGAGGAGGGGGTGTGACATCAGTGGGGGGTACAAAGGTAGAGGCATTTTTGTGCTAGGAAAATGGCCTAGTCTAAGGAGCTCCTCCACCTACACCCATGTTGGGCCTCATACTCCAATAATCAACATGGTGACCAAGCACAAACTCAGCATACAATTTTTTTATGAAATAAAATGGGACCTCCAAATTTCTATGGGGTGGTTTATAAAAAACCATCCACCAGCGATCCCAAAAGTTTGTGCGCATTGCTTCATTTGTGCACCATTTTATTGATAATTTGGGATTTTTGGGGTCAATTGGTATTTTGGTTTTAGGATTGACAAAAAGGGCAGCTATATCTTCCGTACTTATATTAAGGGCCACAATCCCATCATGGTCAATCCCGTCATCAAATTGGGTGTGCATATCATCATGCCAATGAAGAGCAGCATTATGTTGCTACGTGAGTGTGTCAATATTTTCAACAATTGTATTTAGTGTGGCAAGCATGGAACCTAATGTAGGTATATTTTGATATGTGTTTTGGAAACCTCGTATTGTGTTCAAATTATCTTGTATCAAATCTTCTAAAGATTGAGGGTTTTGACATGGGGGATTATTTTCGGGATCGTTATTTGGTGCGGGAGGGTTATTTTCTTCATTGTTGTCAGCCATGCCTGATTAAATAAAAAACAAATCTAAATTTCAATCTAATTTCATATATTATTACAAATATAAATACAAAACCCTATTTCAACAAAAAAAGTGATATTTGGCATGAAAATTAAATAAAATAATCAAAATAAACAAAAAATTTACCTACCGAATATGCTAGGGAGTCAAATTTGTTGTTGCCAAAATTAGATACCCAAAAATATACCGTGTATCTGATATATCAAGTCATTTTCCCAAGCCAAAGTGTGAAAAGAAATGAGGAAAAGGGCTCACAGGTTTCGAATTTATGCCACAGGTATCGGGTACCTAATTAGGCTTGTGCTTTGGTGTCAAGTTTGCCCAGGTGTACTGACACCCAGGCCTACTCAAAAGTCAATAAGCATTTTCATGCACTTTTGGACGAGTGAAAAGTGAATATTTTTCACATCACCACTTTTTGGCCCCTCATGATCTTGTACATACCCATTTATTAAAAAATTGATCAAATATTGTCAAGTTGACAACTATGTTGTCAACCTGGAAACTAAGTTGTCAACTTGGAAAGTAGATGTCTACTAGTTGAATGACCTGCTAACAAATTTAGAAATGGTCTTCTTGAGACCTCTAGCATTGATGTTCAAAAGATCCTAAATCCTATGTGTAACCTCTTAAATACTAATAATCCTCATTCCCATTATATGGTGACCCTTGTAGGGCTCTTTACCTTATCATGGCAATATTGGCCATAGTATAGTTTATAGGCACTAATGGCCCAAATTAAAAAATATTGGGACTTTGTAGGTCTTTGTAGACTTTCATTTCTTCATTTACTCAAGGTCCACCAAGTGACCCCCTTGATAGTCTTCCAAGCCTTAGGTGCTCCACACCAACCACGGTAGCCTTTCATCTCCATTTTTTGGTACAAGATAGGTTATCTTTGAATCTTGATTGGATGATCATGTATATGATGATGATATAATTATTTATTATGTGCTTTTACATTTGATCATGATATTTATGACTGGTGATTCAATGAATAAAAAGGTTTCATACACTTTGATCTCATGTCCCTTTTATTTTTCTAAACAACACATTGAACCTTTTTTCTTTTCTTCGAACATAAGGGAATGGTCAGGAAGAGTCAATTAACAAGAAAATAATGAAGATTATCAAAAGGGTATTGGGTAATAATAAAAAAAGCATGGGATGGAAAATTATCTCTTGCACTTTGGGAAGACATGATTACAATCAAGAAATCAACAGGATATGCTCCTTATGAATTAGTTTATGGGAAGTAGGCTAGGTTACCACTAAATAATCTTCTACCAGTGTACACATTTGTCAAAGAAGAATAACTAGAGGATGTCAATTTCATGGAAGACATGATGAATCATCTTGTAGAATTGGATGATATGAGAAGGTGTGCCCAAGAGAGGAACTTCAAGCAATAGCAGTAGGTCCAAACCCTATATGATAAAAGGACCAAAGAGAGAAAATTCTAGGAAGAAGATTGGGTATTGAAATAAAATGCAAAGGATCATGAAAAGGGAAAAAATGGAAATTTTGATGTCAAATGGTTGGGTCATTTCATCATCATTGGAAAAGGAGGTGAGAATTCTTATTTTTTGTAGGATATGAAAGGCTACATTAAGGAAATCCCAGTGCATGGTCAGTATCAATTTTTTTTTTCTCATAAAGAGGTTGATGAAATTTCTTACCAAATGTGCATTATGTGTTATATTTTTCCTTTTGTATTTTATGTCATGGTATTCTTCTCCAAAGATAGCTGGATTCTCGCTATGCCCACAGGGAGCATACATACCCTAAAAGAGCCACTATCAGAACACTAAATTTTGGAAAATTTGGAGTTCTATGTTCTAGGCCAAGCATAAAATATCACTCTCTAGACATATGTAATGCATAGGCTCATAGTTATAACTCCAAAGAACTAGCTTTGATGCATGTGTAAAATGATTAGTTTCCATCCATAAGTGGTCAGGATAGCATATATCAATCAAACAATATCAAGGAAATCTATAGTGACAAACTCATTGGTGTAAGTTTCACTAGTGGTGGAAGGTGAAATTGATTGGACCGACGGCTGATAGATATATTGTTCTTTGTCACACTGAGGAAGGGTCTACAACCATCAAGAAATGTCACTCTAATAAGTCACATTTCTTTAATTGTGATGCATATTTCCAACGAGAATGCTATACTACCAAAAGAATATCCATTAGAAATGATACTAGATATTTATCATAATTTTGATGGGGATGCTATAATTGCGACACATAATTGCAGTCTGGGGATTCTATACTCCCGACAGTGTACCCATTAGAAATGATATTGGCTATTGGTTGGCCTTCTGATGGTATTTCTTAAATTGTGATACATATTTCTGATAGGGATGCTATACTCCTGAAAAAATACTTGTTAGAAAGGAAATGGATATCTGTTAAAATATCAATGGTAAGGCTATAATTGAGACACCATACCAAGTGATAATTATATAATGCTATGATGACATTATTGGAATGGATTATAATGGTTTATTCCATTGAAATAGTGATAGTTATTGCATCCATTGAAATTTCTGACAAAATAACTTTGACTTCTCCTTGTGTCAAAGATTAGATGGATAGTCATTGAATATCTGACATTTTTATGTTAGAATTTGGCCTCAAATATAGTAGTGGCTATACCCTCATCTCTGATGACTTGTTTAGGAAGAGTCTAAATGGAACTCTTCTTAGGTGTCCAGAGAAACATGATTTTGAACATGCGTTAACTAAGGTCCATGATGGCGTATGTGGGTCTCACTCTTATGGTCTTGCACTAGCTCAAAAGCTACTAAGGGCTGAATATTATTTTCCTACTATACAGATAAATGCCATGCACTATGCTGAGTCTTATAAGAAGTTTCAATTACATGAGAATTTGATCCATGTTCCAAGAAGAGAGCGTATTCCATCTATTACAAATTATCCTTTTTTGAAGTGGGCTCTTGATTTGGTAGGTCAAATACATCCTAACTCATATAGTGGACACAATTTTATCATTACTACAATAGAGTATTTTAAAAATTTGCTTGAGGCTATTCCTCTCTTAGCTACTGATGGGAAACAAGAGTCATTTTTCATCCTCAATTATATCAATTTTTTCTATGGCATACCTTCCTCCATAGTTACTGATAATGGAGGGCAATTCAAAAACAACATTTTTAAGAAGTTGTGTTAGAAATTTAAGACTAGGAAACACTGGTATTCAATCTACTACACTTAAGGAAATAGCCAGGATAAAGCTTCTAGTAAGGCACTAGTGAAAATCTTGGGAAAATAGTTAACAAGATAGGGAGAGATTGACACTTACAAATCAACCCTACATCAAGGACCATTTGACCCTTGCAAGTCACACTTTGCATCTTCATGTTATTTTTTTATTTTAGGGTGCATTATAGTTTGCATGCAAGTTAGGAGAGAGTCTCCTTCATCATTTCAAATAGATAATCAACTGCGCTTGATCACATATCTTCCCTCTCGACCATGTTTTTTCTGCCTCTTTAATCTTTCACTCATTTTCCTATTTCTTCTTCTGGTCATTTCAAGGGGTTAATCATATCATCATATCTAATCTACCCAAAGTGGAAAGTTTCAAATCATGAAGTGCATAATGTGCATATCAGAGTATAAAGAATTGAAATAACTATGAGAGCATCACATTTCAAGGAATAGAACAAGAAGCCATGAGTACATATTGACATCACATGCAACTGAAGTACTGAAAGTAAAGACATTCATGCCATCAAGAGCATAAAGTAAATGAGACAAGTACACAACAATTAGTCAAATATAGTATCTCATATATAAAGATGAATCAGTCCAAGTACAATAATCATAAGATCAAAATGTAGAGGGAATGTCTCAAAATGTCAGATGGGAAGCATAATACAATCTAGGACTAAATCCCACCCTTCTGAGTAGGTGGAGGAGGGGGAGGAACCTAGGTTTTTTATAGTGCCTATACTAAAACCTCTGATCTACCTATGTGCTTGGAGTAATCTTTCACTTAATGACCCTCGGGAACCATAGCTATCTATGTAGTGTAATAATAGGTTTCTCTGGCCCTGTATTTCTCTATGTCCTGACATACTTGTTCCCTCTCCTGACGTACCTCCTAGACCTAGGCCTTCTCATCTTGTAGTTTTTGACCCCTCATGGCTATGCTAATCTGGGCATACTGCATCTCATGCTCTAGTGCTCTAACCCTTTGAGAAAATCCCTCATCCTCCTATTCTCTTTGTTTAAGTTGAGCTAGCATACTCTCCTTTGATCTAGTGCCCCTATCAACTTGTGGCCTTCACACTAGCTGCTCCTTTGGCTCATCCTCCTCCATAGCCACTAACACACCTCTAGCCTTGGATCGGGTGGATGGTCTGATGCTAGAAGGGGCATCACCCCTTCTTCCACTAGAGCCACCACCTCTTTTCCCTCCATCTATGTCTACCCTATCAATGTCTTCACCTCCTCCCACCTTGGGTCCTAAATCCACAGGATCCATGAATCTAGGATATGGGTGTTCTCATAGCCATTTCATATAATCAAAGGTCATTCCTGCATCTACCACCTTTGGGAATAGGTCCCATTCTATCTTCTATATCTATTTTGTATCATGGAGACCTATATGATATCTCAACTTAGGGCCCCATCCAAGGTCCTCCTCCTCCTCCTTGTACATAGCATACTCTATGGTCTTTGTCCTAATGCCCTATAACCTACCAAAGTGGTGCCACACTCTACTATTAACAACTCTCTCTACTATCACAAAGTGTCTCCCTAATAGTGACCCTTTATAAAAAAATGAATGCTAACTCATCCCTTTCCTTAGCCCACTACTCATAATCTCTATAGGGATGCCATACCACTAAATGTAGATCATCTAGTCTCTCCTCTAATATGGGGAATCCCCGACGTAAGTTTTCTACACAAAACTTGAGTACTTATAGATATAGGATTTCCCCCTCTATCTAGGTTACACCCTTGGATGGATCATAGTGATGTTCTCCCATGACCACACATGTGCCTAGATAGTTATCACAAACCATTTGTTCCCCTTCTTGTATACTATATCATGTAACACATGATAAATGTCTTCTAAGAGAGATGGTCCACATGTTATACAATGAGGAGGAGACAAAATATCCACAACTAAGTGACCCTATCCACACTAAAAGCCCCTCAAGCTCCTATCATCTCCTAGAACATGACTAATCAATGAAAAAAGGATAGAAGAAACTAGATACATGTCACCATAGGTATCCATCATCTTCTCCCACAAGATGGTTTGATTAAGAATGTAAAAATCACCAAACACGCTCTCCATAGTTGCTATCCCATATGCACATGATTGATCAAAATAGACTTGCATCATACGAGATTAAGTATTAGTATCAGTATAAAGGAAACATAAGTACATATCAAATCGGAATATGAAATCATGAAGATACATAAAAGATCTCCCCTGTATGGGAAGTGTAGAATCTAGTAGACATCCTTGAGAGTAACAATGATCTCTCCCATCAGCAAGTAGAAATTATTATGCTCAAATTGAAATCTCTCAGCCAATGCAGTCAATAAACCATGCTTTTCCCAGATATGGGGCATTTGCAATAACTCTCCTTGACCCATGATCTCTAGAATACCTCTCTCATCATCAGATAGATATAGTACTAAGCTTAATCCCACTAGATGAGGTTCTTGAATCATGAGATCTATAAATCATCGCTACATCAAAAACACATTAGAATACATCAGGGATATATTAGAAAGCAATTAAAAACCTCAAGAAAGAATCAACAATAGCTAAAAGTACCACAAGTTAAATCATAAAGTAGTGAAGTGATAGAATTTCTTTGGGTGATGGTTAACATGCAATCTTTATTTATTATGATACTTCTCAGTATAGTGGTTTGATACTTCTTTCTAGTATGATATTTTTCGCTATATCGTACGGCCTTTGGGTATTCCTCGTATGATACTTGGCACAAAGGGAAAATGATACATCAATATTAGGAGAAACAACGTACAATGTTTCTTACAACTACTATGCGATATTTTGGAGTTTTGTATAAATTTTTAGGAAAAAATACAAAAACATGTAAAAAGGAAAAAAATGAAAGCTAAATCAAGAAAAAAAAATTGATCACTTACCACCAAGGGATACTGTCAAGGCCAGTTATGCAATTGACTGAGCTCCACTTAGTGCTTCTCAACATGAACTCGCCTATCTACCATCATAAATCTCTCTCTCACTCTGAATTCACTAAAAGACAATATGCACAAATGATTTGAAAATGATGTTTTGGGCCCCTTATATAGCATTTTGACCTAATTTTTCAACATCTCAGATTTCTGTTAAAATTACACCCTTACCTAATTTCAATTTCTTGCATACATTTTCGAGATTGAAATCAAAATCTAGCTTCATCTCAATTGTCAAAATAATGTTTTAAAATTATTTTCCTCTAGGCGTAGTTGATTGACCCTTTGATTCTAATCTCTTGAATCTTTTGAGGAAAACATCATTTCATCACCTTTCTTCTTTCTTTGACCTAATGCTAATGCTACTCCTTTCTGTTCAACCTTATTCAAACTAGGGAAAATTTTCATCACTTGATGGTCAAACTTGGTCTTGTGCACTTATCAATCATCTTGAACCTTACCTTATCTCAATTTGATCAAATCTATCTCATCTCTATCTCCTCTACTTGATTTCAATTTCAGTCCCGAGGGGGCAGGAATAACCTATCTTTCAAAGCTGCAAATTGATTCACTCTTTGGACATATCAGTTCTTATTGCATCATATTAGTTCTAATATTGTCTTGTCTTTCAATCTTTGTTTCAGTGTTCAGTTTTGCTTCAATTATACATTGGAATCTTGCTAGTTCTCATTTGATCAAGTTTGATATTAGTTATCTCTATGTACTTCATTCGATCAAGTTCAGAGTTAGATCTCTATCAGTTACCTTGAAATCATCATTCTTTGACTTAATTTATTCTCAAATCACACACACATGACTCAAAGAGGGGTAAATGTAATCACCAAAAAAATGGTCTAGTAAACTATAAGCCCTCTCTCTAAACATTAAAATTTAAATGCTAGACTACATCTTAATCTTAATCAATTTTTCACATTGATTTAATCTTTTAATTCTTGATCAAGTCATCATTTTATCATTTATCCAATGATATCCTATAGTTTTGATACTTTATCTTAAGATTTATTTAATTAAAAGAACATGTCCCTTTTAATTAAATACAATCCCCTTTATCGTATGCTTGCACATGAAAAAGGAATTTCCTAATTCAAAAAGAAAAGAAAAAATAACTTGACATTTTTTTCTCTACACATCAAATGCACACTTTCCAAGATGATTGGAATCTCCTTTTGCCTCTTAATATCCTCCACACATCTTTTTTTGCTCTTAACCATGTCCATTGATTTTTCCTCTTGAGAATCTATACACCAAAGTCAAAATGAGGACTATTCTCCACCCTTAAATTTTTTCCCTTAACCTCTCACTGTTCATTGATCTTTAAAAAGGA